>VYXC01000690.1:1183552-1234844 GCA_013397175.1 Platysteira castanea
CTCCGGCGGGTGCGGGGCTGTGAGGGGCGCCCCCGCCGCCCCCCTGGGAAGGGGTGCGCAGCCCCCCGCCGCCCCTGCCCGCTCCCTCGGCGGTCTCCGGGCCGCCCCTGGGGCTGCCCGCCGAGGGGGGTCCCCGTCCCCAGCTCCCAGCGGCGCCCGGGGTGCCTTGGCGGCCGCCGGGCCTTGGAGCTGTGCGCCGGGGCTTGGCCGGCTTTTTGTGTGTGTGTGTGTGTGTGCGGCTGACGGCTCCTGGAGCGTGAACTCCTGCGAGGGAGAGGTTTGGTTTCCCAGCAGCTCAGCTTTCTGGGTTACTTCCTGTCCCATTCTTTAGCACTTATCTTTACTTCCATTCCCTGGAGGAGCTGCCTTGACAGGGCAGCGGTCCTGCCGTTATTATCCCTTCAACTCCTTAGTAACCCGAGTGTCCTCCTTTTCTAGGAGAGATCCCGATTTTGATGAATAACCCCTTTCCTTCCAAAATTGTGAAGGCTCTTCCTATTTTGCCCAGCTATAGCTTTTGTATTAACCAGTTTTGTTCTTCATTTCTCTCTTTTATGTTATTGTGTGGCTCAGTTCTACTTTTATTTTTTTTTAGGTTTAAGCTGCCTTAAAGGAGAATTAAAAATAGTGACTCCAAAGAACAAATTAACACAGAAGAGAGAAAACAGCACTCAAAAAACCCCCAGAAAGGTGATGATTCATTTAGATTCTCAGAGTCATCCTAGACACATGGTTTGGCTGGGATTGGGGCCTCTTGTGTTTTTATGGATTTGAATAGGTAGCATTAGATTTCTTTGTTCTCTTAAAACCTACTTGCTGTTGACCTTTTAAAGTTTGAAAGCTCTGAAGCCCATTTGAAGTACAGTTCCTCTTGTAACACTTTATAATTTTCTAAAATTATTTTGCAAATGTTATTTTGATTATGAATTGCTACTTAATGGGGTTTTTGTGTCTCCATCTCAGGAATGTAATTTAAAATTACTTTGCTCTATAAAAAGATCTTTTCTTAAAGTCTTTCCATAAATTTATGGGTTCAACACTGCTTCTGTTTCTGTTTTGATTCTAAAATCTTTATTGGGCTAGGTCATGGTAACTGCATTATGTTGGTTTAGTCATACCTCACTCCTGCGTGGATCACCTTTTTGTGTCTATGTGTTGTAACGGAGCTGCAAAAATTGAAATTAATTTAATTGGATGGTGTCTGTTTACAAGTACTTACTTTTTGGGCTGAAATCATAGAAGAAGATGATGCTGTTGGATGCTTAAGGGGAAAAAATGAAAGGAGTCATCAAAACCAATCCTGCTGGTAGGAGGGAGGTTCTGTTTCAGGGGGAGAGCTGTTCATAGGGAGAATTGCGTGTTTTACGTGGATCCTAGGAGATAGAGTGGGGGGGTGAATGATGTCAGTCAGTCTTTTTCTGCATCCTACTGTTAGCGTGCTCCAAATGATGGAATTTCTGCGCATTCTTATAACGCAGAGTCTGTCTTGAAGCCATTTTAATCTGTTTCAAATGTAGGTGAGTTTGGTTTTTTGGCAAACATACCCTCCATAGAGGTCCCTCTGGTCCATGTCGTGTTTTCAGAGATGTCACTGACTGTACCAAAACATTGTTCGTTGTTGGCAATCAGTTATTTTTGAGCATTAGCCTGCAAGAGAAAGAGCAGTATTTGTCGCCAGCAGCCTTGGTCAAGGTTGGATCATTGTTCCAATACAGATGTCTTTAGATTAAGACAAAAAGTAGTTGCTCTGTGTTGAAGATTAAATAGAAAATCCTTCCTTAACAGAAGTACAACAAATTCTGAGATATGCTTTGGAAACGCAGGGAAGAAATTTTCCATGTTATTTTGATAACCCAGAACATGTGGACATGCCCAGTGTGATTCCAGGAGGGATTTTCCTGCGAATAGGTGAGGCAGATGTGCATCAGTACAAACTTACCAGTGCAGTTATGGCACAGCTGTTTCATCTGAATTTAGTTTATTATAACTCCCTTTTCCCAACCCACCCAGTGCCTCTCATATCAGGGCTGTAGCTGCTCCAACAGGACACCTCTTGGTGCTGAAAATTAATGAGATCTTTGGGATTTATTCACAACGGGAGACGTAAGTTTGCATTTGATTTGTGAAGGTCCTTCCTAATGTGAAATACCAGTGCAGCAAAGTTTGATTCAGATGCAGAGACTGGAATTGAGTTCATAGGAATCAGGGAATTAACTTCTGGCAGAAATTTGCACATGGTTGAAACAAGGCACAGAGATTACTGATATGCTGAAGTCCTGCTCTTGATCCCTGGAAGAATTGCAGCATGTTGCAAGTATAGCAGCCCTTTAGAGAAAGCTTTGGTCTTCAGGCTATATACTCATTTTGGGTTTGTTTTTCCTTACTGTGAATTCTAAACCCTTAAAGGAAATGTGCTGTCTGAGGGACGGGTTTGTTTTGTTCCGGCAGTGCTTACAGAGTGATATTATCACAGTGAAAATCTTGCTTTGTCCACTGAAGACATCCAACAAATTCTGTCCACTTGGATTCTTTTAGGCTGTATTAAATAGAAATATGTATCAAATATACTTCTAGAGATTGTTGAATGACACGAGCTCTGTAAGCAGCACTCAGTTTGTTCATCAGCTGTGCTGTGAGAATTAGTGCTGAAGTGACTGCTTTAATGTGGTTTGAACTCGCCATTGGTTCCTGCTTCTGTCGTTCCATGCAGTGTTGGTGTTTGGGTTCTCTAATGATAGTAAGTCATGTGAAAATACGTAAATCTTAGCAATTAACACTTGCTACAAATTAATTACTTCTAAGGCTAAGCTTCCATCTGACTTTTGCTGTTTAAAACTTAGTAACAGCACTGCTGTAAGTTGGAAGAGAATTGGTATTTTTTGCTTGGTACACGAGGATCTCCAAGCATGCTGCAGAGCACAAGCTCCCTGCAGTTTGTCAGTGCACATCTTCAGAGAGGAGGTTCTGGCTGTGTGAACCTGATGCAGCATTCTGTATCCAGAAAAGCTCTAAGGCCTTGCTTTAGTATCAGCATTGAGGTCCTGCATTTGGAAGGAATTGCAGGATTTTATTTATGGGGCTCTGCTTGTGCTTAGGGTTACTAATGTTTGGGTGGGGGTGCTGAGGACGGTTGATAGTTGCTGTGCTTGGTGAAGTTTCCCTCAGGTTTTCAGACCTGAAGTTGCTTGAGCTCAGTGATTTCTCTGATTCTCCATCAGGCCCAAAGTCAGACGTGACAACCTCTGTGAGACGGATAATTGTAGTAAAATGACACCTCTGTGCTTCAGTTTCACCCACCTGCAGAATGTAACAACAGGACAGCTGCTTATTGGTGTGTAACAACACCATCTCTAGTTCTGTGAACACCTGAAATTGGTGGGGCACTTGTAGATTAACTCTTTTGCTTATTTTAAATTTAGTATGTCCAAGCTACGAGCTGGCCTTACAGGAGCTCTCACGAGAAATGTGTAACTCTTAATGACGGCTTGTGAGGAGCGAAGGCTTCTTTCCTTTGAAGCAGCAGTTCCTCTGTGTTGTTTTGGATTCATGCACTGTTAACTCATTGCTTTCAGACCCAGCAACTTGCATGTGTTGCTTGGTGGTTTTCATCTCAGTCACAGGGATACCTCGCTTGATGTCTGTCTGGGCTGTAGCGTGGAACATTCAGCAGAAAATATATTCAGGATTATAAGGCTCTGTGCAATTTTGATATTTCACATGTTACTTGCAAACTTCACGACTGTGATGTGAGAATGCAAATGACAACACAATTGTTTGTTCTACTCTCTTGTCTGAAGAGCTCCTGGAATAGGAACCTGAGTGACAGCTGAAGATGATGGTTGTGTTTAGTTTGTCAAAAATACATTGACCATTTTAAAAATGCCACTTGAGTGAGAACACATTTAGCTTGTTCAAGTTTTGAAAGGGGTAGGAGAAGTGAGTTGTGAGACTAACGAAGGCTAATGTGATTATCCTTGTTCCACAGGGCTTTCCTTTTTTTCTGCTGTTTATTTGGTTTAAATGTCTCGGAATACTTCAACCACAGGCAACTCGGATCTACACTGATTAGGTCTGTGCCACAAATGTCGTGTGTAATGGTATACTTACCTTGTTCTACAGAGTTAGGCTGACATCAGTAAATTATGGTCCTTTTTCTGTTCTTGGAAGTGTAATCTCAGAGTTTAGGAATCAGGTCTATCTGTCAGGACGTGTGAACTAGCAAAATACTGAATTTTGAGGTCTTGCTTTTTGTACCAACCTTTAACTTTCTTTAAAGTAAGTGTATACATCTGTTGGAATTAATTTTCCACATGATGTTTGCAGTGACTTTAAAGAAGTGACACATTGATGTAGAAAAGTAAGATCTCTTTGACAACATGAGACATTATCAATAGATAATGAGGATGTTTGTCTTATTATTTTTATTTACTGCTGCTTCTACTATAATTATTAATGCTTTAATCAAACTTAGTTAAGTCATTAAGTGAGGGAGCCTTGCTTTCACTAAATATGACTTATTTTTATTAAAGTTGCAGATCTTACTCTTGCCATATGCAGCTAATTTTCCTTTGGGGGGAAAAGCTTGTTACTTTTTTAGTGGAGCAATCTGTTACCTTGTCTGTAGTCTGTGAAGTCAGTGCAATTCTAATTTGCATCAGCTAATAAAAAATGTGTGGGTTTTAAAGTGAAAATCATGCAAAAATTTAAAAAAAAAGGTGAACGACTGATCATCTATGCAAAAAAACAAGGCTAGAAATGTGATCAAATTAGGTCATGGCAGTGCAGTTTTGTGAAGGGCTCTAAGCATATCTGAAGACCTTGTATGCTTTATCTTGGGAAGCAAAGCTCTTGGAAAATGTGCATAAGAGGGATGAAAAGGGCTTTTTTCATCCTCCTCTTTGAGCTATCATTGCAAAAGCATGATTTTATGTTGCATTAAGTGGCAGAAATTTCAACTTAAGCTAAGAGCTGCACAGTTCGTGGAACTGGTCTGGTGCAACTCATTTGCAGAAGAAACAAGTCACAGTTGGGTTTGTGTGATCAGCTGTACAATTAAGTATTTAATGGTTTTATTGTTTATTATATTATTGCAGTGCTCCGATGAGATAAGGGGGCCTTACACTAAAAGTTTGCAGCCAAAGGAAATGAAAGGTCAGATAGAGGTGTACAAAGAATTAGTGAAGTAACACTGATGAGTACAGGAGAAATGGTCTGGGACTGATCCTGTTAACTGCAGGTGGCAGGGAGGATAAGGAGGAGTCTGAAGGAGGAATCTGCACAGGGATTGTAAGTGGCATTAGGTAGACCTTGATTCTAAGAGAGTAGTTTTTCTGTATGAAGAAAAGGGTGAAGATTTTTGAGCTGGTGGTTTTCTTGTATTGTGGAGGTGGCTTTACCTGTTCATGAAACACAGCGTGTGTCAGCTTGAGCTGTCACGTGAGGGAGAGGAGACAGGCTGGTGGCTCTGCAAATCCAGCTGAAGGACACAGCTCAGTGCTCTGTGGGGTCAGGTTTTATTCTTTACTTAGGGAAGCAGAGATGGAATAGAGATTTAAAAAAAAAATCAAAACCCCACACAAAAACAAGAAAAAAACCCCACTAACAAATATAAAACCCACAAAAGTAGTTTGGGAAGAACTAAATGGATCCTGAATGTTTTTCCTGGCATCTGACTCCCACAGGGGGATGTTGAGCAGTGAGGCAGAAATACCTACTGTAACCTTTGCATCCGTTCTTGTTCCATACAAGAGCAGATACATGTACTTATTAGAGAAGGGCGTAGACCATTTCTTCAAGGATTACTCCAGAGAGGAAGCATGCCTCTCATTTCTCTTGTCTTCCATAAAGTATTCTCTGCAGCCTTTTCCTCATATGGCAGAAGCAAACTCTCCCCACCCCAGCCTCTAGAGGACTCTTTGATAATGATAGAATACACTCTTTGGGTCTTTTCTGACATAGCTATGTTAAAATGTAGCGTTCTCACACAAAGTAAAAGTAAGTAAACCTCTCGCCTTTATTCTTTGCAGCTAACAAGAAATACTATTTTTTTTTAAGGGGTAGAAGGTTATTTGACACACATATGGGCACAGAAGATTATGAACAGTGAAGACAATGAAGAGTGGGACATTCATCAAAGAGTAACAACCTCTTATAAGGTAATGCAGGACCACATTGAGTTTATCCTGTTGTACTTGCAAAATCAATTAAGTAACTGTTGTTGTCCTCCATTTTCATGGCACTATAAAATCATTATAACCAAGAATATATAGGTATATTTTTCCCCTCTGTGCTTCCTTTCATTTTTTTACTTGCATGCAGAAAGCCAATATGTAACAGCCCAAATGCATGCTGAGTTCTGAATGAGATTGATTACAGTTGCAAAACATTAAATATTAAATGCCAAAGGGCTACTTCCAGTAGCCCTCCTTCTCTTCTCCAAAGATTGATGTCTTAAATGGGGCTTTGCAAACAGGAGTTTTAAATGATCTATGGAGCAGAAGTGGAAATGTTTTCAAAGCTGGTGTGTACCTAAAACCATCCTGAAACCTTTAATGTTATGGTTAAGTATTCTTGTCATTTGAATTTCATTGCTTGCCATAGGGGTGAGATGGAAGAGTGGATATTTACAGAAACTGTGCAAGTGATAAAAGGAGCTGCCTGACTTTGTCTTCTGTTTTGTATGTTTTAGTACTTATGTACTTTAGTACCAGCTAATTTGAATAAGCTCTGCTAGTCACATGCAACATATGGAGCCAATGCCAATTTTTTATAATGCTGCATTACAAATATACCCACCAGCTGAGAAGTGTGAGAGAGAGAGCTCTGCTTTTCCTTAACCAACTGTCTTCACAGAAAGTTGCAGGGGGAATATTGCTGGCCCCTCAAATGAGAAATCCCATTTCACTTCATCTCTTTAGTCATCCCATCTTTCTGTAGCATTCTGAGCAACTACTCTGACCTTAATTTTCAGGACCACATAAGGGCTTGCAAGTATTGGTCCTTTACAAGAAAGGACTGTAAAAATGGCATCATAAAGTTTGTTCACATTAAGTTTTGATCAGATATTCTCAGTTTGAGAAAAAAGTTTTCATATCCTGTTTTTGTAGGTATCCAGAAACAAGGGCTAAAGGGACACAATCTGAATTACTCTTTTTTAAGGGTTTTGCACGATTCATCATTGGTTAGATTCTACAGTCAGTTTTCACTTGCAAATCCAAAGGAAGATCTTTCTCTTGCAGCTGGAATTTCATTAACAGTGCTGTTAGTGGTGTGATGCAGAATGAAGTCAAGTTCACTGTCTTATAGGTGAGCATGTTCTGAAGTGCTAATTGGAGTTTAGAAAAGAGCTTAGCAAAAGCTTATTAGAGTCAATAGAAATACTTCCATTGTCATCAGATTAACCAAGTTTAATTTTTGGAATATGCTGCAAAAGCTGACCTATTGGTTAGCAGTTTCTGCTTTGTAAATCCCTTTTCCTCCCAGTCTCAGATAATGAAGTTCACACTATAAAACAAAACAAAGCCAGTTTCTAAGCCATGTATAACATATGGAGCTAAAAAGTCTTCTTTAATAACCCTATGCTGAAGTAGTGATTGTTGCCATACATGGTAAGATGAAGCATTTATAAATGTCAAAGACAGGCGTTTGCTGTGTGTGATTTCCATATTTGCAGGGTAAGTAGGGTCACTGGAGCACCTGTTAATTATGAGTTTATATCTCTCCAAAAAGCAGATAAATAACTTCTTTGCCATGGGCATGATGAGGTTGTAGAAGAGCAAATACACGCTGTGCCTTTATCTGCAAAGTTGGCAGTGATTGATGCTTTCACTTTTCTCTTGTCTGTGGGTATATCTGGATTATAGGAAAACAAGTGTCCAGCAGGATATGGGGAGTTGATTGCAATGTCTTGTGAATGACCTGTGGATCTCGAGGATCTGGAAATCCTTATGATACCTAAAAAGAAGGTTTAGATGGTGATGTGGGTTAACATCCTAATAAACAAAAAAATTACTGTAAATTTTAAATTTTGCTTGAAATCAGTTTTCATCTTTAGAACTTTTCTTTGTACTTTTATCTTGAGTAACTTTGAAGGAGTATAAATACATTCCTCTTTGTAATCTAGGTCTGTTAGTATTCATTGCAACATGTTTGAATATTTTCTGAGGCCTCTATTGCTCAGCATTACCTTTCATGTGCCCTGCTTTTATTCTTTCTTCTGATATTCCTTTCCATTTTAGGACTATGGGATATAATACACAATGTATGTGAATGTGTACTGAGGAAGAATCCCTAAATACCTGTTTATTTTCCTGTCCCCAAATAGAATTGCAGATGGTACTTTTTAAACAGGGCACGGACTATATATTATTACCCTGTTTCCCAATGCATGCTTGTTTTTAGGCTCTTTTACAGTGGCTATTTTAGATACCATTTTGGCCCAGCTTTCATATACTCTATCAAGGTAATTATAAATTGAATTATTCTGATCTATATTCTCATGGTGTTTGACACCACTATAGTAATTGCACTTAAATGTATTTTCAGGTCTCATATATTATTATCCTTGTATTTGATTTTTGGAATGTAGAAGTTGTTTGCAGCCTTTATGTACTAATTAAGAAGTGCTCGAGCCAGAATACAAACAGTAGACTCTCATTAAAAAAAAAAAGTGTGAGAAAGGAAAAAAGATAATTAAAGTTTTCAATTTGAACAGTGTTACTAATACTCACATGCAGGAGGTCTCAGGATTATATTGGTAAGATATTTTCACTGAAGCTTAGAAGGGGTACATTTCTAGAAAAATAAAGAGTATCATAGTTCAGTTACTGTAGCAGTGCAGTGCTACTTCCTGCAACAGTTTGGATCATCCATTCCATAGTTTGGATAATCCATTTAACCGCTATCTCCAGAGTTAGTGATGTTAACCACAGAGTGATTTTGAAATGAGTGATGGGTTCTGGAGATTTTTCATTTTGCTTATTGCTCAGTTGCTCTAATGGTGAACTGCTGTTTGATGCTGTCATTTCTGAAGAAAACATTTACTATTTATAATGTGCAAGTGTCCTTTTCTTTTGCAGTTCAGTGATGTCAACCATGTACTATGATTTTGCTAATAACAATGAGATCATTTGGGGTTTATCCTCTGTGTAACATCAGTTTTCTCAGCATATAGAGAGAAATCTCGGCATCGCATTTCATTAATCCCAACTTTTTTTCCTAGATACCCCATTTCTGATCCCAATCCTAATTTATTCCTGCTTCACATTGATTGAAGGTGACTTGTCTGAGCTCATGAGGCTCCTGTAAAGGCCAGACTCAGCTAGGATGTTACACCACCACTGCCGGAGGAACCCTGAGCTACAGGAAGAGTTGCAGATCCAGGCTGCCGTGGCCGCTGGCGATGTTCATACCGTGCGCAAGATGCTGGAGCAGGGATATTCTCCAAACGGTCGGGATGCCAATGGCTGGACCTTGCTTCATTTCTCTGCAGCAAGAGGCAAGGAGAGATGTGTCCGTGTTTTTCTGGAACATGGAGGTGAGTTGCCCACAGAGAAAAATCTTGATACTCATCTGGCACCTTTCTATCCCAATTTCCACTGCAGGGCTTTCCAGCACTGATTAGATATCAAAATACTTCTGGTTATCTTTTGTAATGATTTGTTATTCTTTTGTTCTTAATCTCTGTTTATTTCTGATGCATACTCTGTGAATGACATCATAGATTAGCTTTATATCTTAATAACTTTTCCCCCCCAGCATTGCCTAGGAGTTGTTCAAGGAATGAATAAGCATTATGAAAATAGGGCAGAAGGACTCATTATAAAATGAAATGCACTCACTACAGGATTTTCTTCTCTGTTAGGGGGTATTATTAGAGGAAGGCAGGTCCTTGAATTGAAATCCTAGGGAAGCTTGTTTCAGAATTCTAAAGCAAGTTAACCAGTTGCATTAAAGACTACGTTTAATATAGGCTTTAACAGAATTTGCTAAACTTAATGAAAACAGTCTTCTTTGTGCAAGGACTTTAGTGTCAGCTAATCCAGATGAGTTTACAGCTCTCCTGCATCCAGCCATGATGAAGCTTTATTTCAAGAATTGACTGAGTTTTGTTGATTTAAGTGATACTCATGTGGGTGATGATTATTATCCCTCAGGTGGTACAGTCAGAATTTCTCATTGCTTCATCATCTTCCAAGGCCACCTGAAGTTTTAGAAAAGGACAGTCCTAGTCTTTTAATGTGGTCCTGGAGAGGAAATCAGTAGATGTTCTCCATGTTCTGATCAGTACTCTTAAAGAACAGCATCCTCTATCCATCCTAGCACTGTTCTTACCAAATGAATTATGAATTAAGATGTTTTCAGTCCCAAGGAAACTGAAATGATCTTTCTGATGCTTTGTGTATCTGAGGCCATACGGGCCCCTTGTGTCTGTCACAGTGTTTGTCAGCTGTATGGATCACCCTGGAAGTGGAGTGGCATTAACAGGCTGTGGTAGTGGCACAATCAGTGATTTGTTCCTTAAGAACAGTGGTGAAATACAGCCTGAGCAGCTGGACTCTGTGGATATACCTACTACAGACTGTAACTACATAAAAAAGTCAGCCCCCATGTCCTTAATTGGAAGAGGGGAAAAAAGCTACTAAATTGCATTAATATATCACTTTAAGTTCAACTTTTAAAATTTAATATATGCAGATAATCTCGAACCTTCAGCTTGATAAATCAGAAGTTTAAGGCTTTAAGTCACATACATTGCTTTTAACTTTTTATCTGTAAATTTAAAGATGATGAAAAACCCCAATCCCTTCTGTATTCCTATGTATTTTTATTTTATAGGTGTTCATATTACATAGCTGCTGATGCAGTGGTTTGTTTTTATTTTTGTTGTTACTCTTTCCTATACAAAGTACCAGCTGAATGTGATGCCTCATGAAAATTGCCTGTAATGAAACACCTTTGTCCTGAGGCAGCTTGGAGTTGAATCACCGGGATAAGAAAGTTGAGTAACAAGTAGTGTGAGGGTTAGTCATCCGCAGCAGCTTTCCTGCAGCTGAGCCTCGCTCCCAAAAATTGGCACTGCCTTGTGCCTTGCCTCGTTTTCCCTCAAAACAGAGGCATAGAAATAATGAGTATTTATCGCATAATAATGTCACAAATGAGTTATTAAGCAGCGAGTGAGTTGACTCTTACAAGCTGAGTTAATCATGCCACCCTCATTAGGGAGAGGTTTGTGTCTACCTTTCCTCACATGCTCTTTACTTTTTTCCCTCTGGAGTGGATTGTTTTGCTGCTGGTGCTTAATCCCTGTGGAACCAAAAAAAAGATACTGGGATGAAGGAAAAAATCCTTTTCTGGTGTGAATCTTATGGTAAAATAGAGAGTATTGAACTATATATTGGTAATAAATTGACAGTGAGAGGGAGTGTGTGGATTTTTGGAGGAAAGAGGGAACTGAGATGGGAAGGAACGGGTGGCTGGTGGTGGTTGTGTCTGTCTCAAGGGATGATGGAGCTTAGTAGAGCTGGAAGTATTTTCACAGGGAAAATAGGACTGGGAAAACCACAGTGGGCTGTTGCTGAGGGTAGAGTGCTGTGCCTCAGATCTGAGATTACTGGAAGGCTCCCAGCATAGCCTGCTAGTGGGATGGAAGTTGAGTTGGGCTAATAAAGGCTGAGAAGGAATCTGGTCAGTGACCTGGAAGTAAAAAGTAGATTCTTATGGGAGTCGTGACCTGTCCGCCTCCTGCTTTTGCTTTTTCTCTTCCATCATTGCTCACATGCAAAGAAAGAGCCAGAGGACAGTGTTGTGCATGCAGATTGGCTGATTTGAGTGGAGGTGGTGGAACAGCAGGAAGCTTTTTATTATCTGCTGAGGAAGGAGACACAGCTAGATGGGGAAAATGCAGAAAAAACCAGTCCAGACTAAAGGATGAAGCCAGCAGAAATACCAACTAGATACAGAGGGGATAAGATAACAAATATTATTTAGCAACTGGTAAAATGCAGAAAGTTCATCATAACCATGGAGAAACTTAGTTTTCACGAGAAGTAGTGAATTTGACTTTCGTAGTATATTCATCTCATTTTATTAAAGTGAAGATTCTATGAAGCCGGCTCTTCCCATCCATAGAAACGATCCAGAGTCACAAAGCAACACCAAAACAGGGAGTGTAGATTTTAGTAATCTTGGATTTTTGTGTAACAAGCCTTTTTTCCCTTTAGTGTACTTTTAAAATTTTTTATATGACATATAGAGGCAGACAATCCAACACTGGGCAAGAAATATGTTTTATTAATTCCCAACCACAATTGTTAATGTCAGAACAAGCTAAAGACTTGAAAGTGTTTAGTTAGGTGTCCCTTGGTGATACCTTCTCAGTATTAACTGAGCAGTTTCTGGTTAGTCATATTAAAATGAAGAAATAATTCACTAAAGCTCCTAGAAATGAAATAGTAAAAGAAAGTAGGCAAGCAGCCATATTTATTTCTTTTTACTCTTGGCTTCAAGGTATCTAAATTTTAGTAAGGTCAAGCAGAATCTGGGAGGATCTAGAGAATGCCAAATGCTCACCCCCACTAAGCTCCTAAAGTGTTTCTGTCTCTGAACAGTAATGCTTTCCTGGACATCTTCTGTATCAATGTTATCTTAGGAAATTCAAAACAGAAGCTACATGTAGCCGTGTTTCTAAACCTTGTGGTCAGAATTAAGCCCTAGCTGGGGGAAATAAGCTTGAAATAGTAGAAGTACTCTGTGAAGCCAGAAGCATTGCTGAAGCATTGCTTTCTTGGCTTCCCAAATTACTGTGATAGAGTGACCTAAGGAAGGTGTCAAGGAAAAAGGAAAACTGTTCCACTGAGTTGTAAATATAAACTCTAAAATATGAGTCCTTTTTTATGAATCCATATATCCTCTAGATTACAGTATTAGAAAAGAGTTTTATTAACAGTAGAGTTTAAACGACTATCTTAGGTGCCCAACTTTCACATGAAATAAAATAATCTGAGTATCATTCAGTGCTACAAATTTTGCATCTCAAGTGAGCTTGATTGCAGTAATTAGTACCCTTGATAAGCTGTTCAAGGTTTCTGCCATTGTATTTAAGAACGTTAGAAGTGACCGAATGCAGTTGTTCATGTTTCTAGATTTTGCTCTCCCCATATTAATGGGGAGCGTGGAATGAAAGAACTGTTTGACAATCAGGATAGAGGTGAGATAAAGAACCGCTGGCAAGTGCTGGCTTAATCCCTTCCTAGTTAAAACTACCAGGTAGTTTTTACTCCTCTGCAGATTCTAAAAGGTGAGCTGAGAGTCATTCCCAGTTAATTTTTACCTTGCTCATGTTCCAGGGGGAGAGAGTTACTTTACAACACGATACCAATACTGAAAATTCTAGAAAAACCAGACAAAACCCCCACAGCAGCACAAGTTCTTTAGGTACCATCGACTTTGGGGTGTTACTTTTACTAAGACAGGGACTGAGTGGATGGAATTTGTAGGCAACTTCGTGCAGATCTAGCCTCTACTGAAAGCCCTTGTGAAGTTCGGAGGTTTTCCAGGAGGTGGCAGCAGGACATTGATGGAATAGCAACAGACGTTTCGATCCTGTTAAAATTGTTTTCCTAATCCGGAGGCAGACTGTTGGCTCACGAGAAGTCCATAACCTTAATGGGAATTAGAGTATATTTTCACGAGGTTTTCCTAGCGGGTTTGTTATGGGAAGGTTGGTTGTTTGTGTTGCTTGGTTTCCCAACTGTGAGGCTTTTTTTCCTACCCTTCTTAAGACACTTCTGTTACATGACTCTAGTAATTTTTGGGTTCGCTTTAATGGTCAAAAGCAATGAAATTTTGGGGGTAAGGAAGGTGTGGAAAGGTGCTTAAAACTCCAGGTAAAAGACATCCTTATGTTACAAGGTTTTGGATACACCAACCACTATAGAAGTGCATATAGGTGTGCATATAAAAATTGGGCCATGTCTGCTTGAATTTGGAAATGGCATTGATTAAACAGGCTTGTGGCAGTGACCTGCACCTCATCTGGGGATAGAAATGATGCCTTGCATGCCTAATGCAGTGTGGGAGAGAGAAGGTACAACTCAAACATTATTTCTTTTTTAAATCTTTTTTTGGTGGAAAATGGCTCTGACTGCTGCTGTCTCCTTTCCATTATTTCCATCTTCCTCCCCACTTCTGCCCCTCAGAATATATCATCCCTCTGCATCTCAGTTCTCGTGCCTGTGCTACCCACTTTATTTATCACCACGCAGAAATCAACATAGAATAGTCTGAGCAATGTGAAGAAAGAAATGTTGGGAGCAGCATCACTTTGAAACATTATCTTCGCGTGGGTTGTGCTGATTCTTTGCTGTATTTTGGACACAATCACAGTGCAGGTTAGGAACCATACATTCAGTCACTGGCTGCGTTTTCCTGCTGAGCTGTGGGTATGCCATTCCTTTAGCTCAGGTTAGTGTGACTTTACAAAGCACTGAAGCTTCTGCCTTTCACAGAAGACGAGGAAAGCTGTCACTAGCAAGGAGCTAAACTTTCCTTAATCTACCCCTTATCTCTATGTTTATTCCTATTCTGTGCACTAGAGGCAGTTCTCCCATCTTATTTCTCTGTGTAGTCAGGCTGCATTCATCTGTATGCTCGATTTTTTTTTGTTTGTTTGTTTCCTTCCTCTTCATCTTCTCTTTACATTTAAAAATGTCCTTAAAGTTGCTGGATCATCTTTGCAGCTGCATTCTTTACTCCTTCTTTCCAGTCTTTTCATTTCAGTATGATGTCTGTTTTGGTGTTATCTGGATATAATCAAAGTGGGTTGGGAAGCTTATTCCTGTTTTGTGTTAGCACCTTTGTGTGTTCAGACTAGGGTAGCCTGCAATTAGTACTGTACATTGAACTTAGAGCAGGTCTTTGGTATCATGTGCAGATGATATCTGACTTAGGTTGGGAAAGTGTTCAAACTTCCACTCTGTAGTTTGTGCCTTTTAGTGTCCAACAGCAGAACCTATGGATGGTGAAAGGAGAAACCCCACAGCCTGGCTTGTTCTCTAGCTGAGAAATGGCACCTTGCCTTGGGTAATTAATTAGTCGCTTGCTATACAAGTTTGGGTGTCCTGAGGAAATTAAGTAAATTGATTGGATTATTTTCATTTCTAAATTAATTAATCAGTCTGAGTGTTCGTGCTGTGTGAATGGGAAATAAATCTGTAATTACCTGTACTCTGCACTAATAGTTTATCTGAGCCCTTTCAGAAGTAGGTTTTTACATTTTTAAACTTTTGTGAAACTATAAATTCAGAACAGATTCTAAACAGATTCATCATCTATGAAAAGAGACTTTATCAAGATAATCTAAAATAACATATATCCTACATGCTTTGGAAATCCTGCAGACCACAGAGAAACATTTTACCTAATGCAGCATTACACCCTAAAAACAATACAATGCTGCCAGACCACAAAACATCCGCAGTTTGGGACAGCAGATGTTTCTACACATGCTTCTTTTTAAGACCAAGAAGCAACACAAGGGAAAATAAAAAGTTGAACATTGAGAAAGAAATGTAATATTGTAGAGCTGGAGGAAAACTGGATGGACAGAGAGATTTGAGTAATTAGTAATTAATTCCTAAGAGTGCTAGGAAGATGTGGAAAAGTATTTGTCAAATGGAAACATATGTATGTGAAAGAAAAAATTTTTTTGTAACTCTTTCTTAAATACAATTTGAACTTTGTATTAAAAATAGCATGTTTATGAAAGCAAGAATTAGTCTGAAGTACAAAAAATCCTGTCGTGCTTTGCCTGGAAAGACTAGCAATTACTGTTTCATTTTTTTCTTTTTAAATTTTTTTAAAATTTTTTTTCAGTACCAGATTACCATAATGCCTTCTAATTATTTTTAAATTTTATTTTAACTTCAGCTGATCCCACAGTTAAGGACTTAATTGGAGGCTTCACTGCTCTGCATTACGCAGCCATGCATGGCCGGGCGAGGATTGCACGCCTGATGTTGGAATCTGACTACAGAAGTGACATTATTAATGCCAAGAGCAACGACGGCTGGACTCCCCTGCACGTCGCTGCTCACTACGGCAGGGACTCGTTTGTCAGGCTCCTCCTGGAGTTCAAGGCTGAGGTTGATCCGCTCAGTGATAAAGGTACTACACCACTCCAGCTGGCCATTATCCGGGAGAGGTCAAGCTGTGTGAAAATCCTCCTGGACCACAATGCCAACATCGACATTCAGAATGGTTTCCTGTTACGATACGCTGTGATCAAAAGCAATCACTCATACTGCCGAATGTTCCTCCAGAGAGGGGCCGATACAAACTTGGGGCGCTTGGAAGATGGACAGACACCTTTACACTTGTCTGCTCTTAGAGATGATGTGCTTTGTGCACAAATGTTGTATAATTACGGAGCAGACACTAACACAAGGAACTATGAAGGACAGACCCCACTGGCTGTTTCAATAAGTATTTCTGGAAGTAGCCGACCCTGTCTGGATTTCTTACAAGAAGTGACAAGTATGTATGTAAGAGAAGTTAGTCACAGGACACAATGTCCTCTAAAAGCCTTCTTTGAATTTAGCCCCAGGAAAAAAAAATGCTTCCTCTCTGCCCCTTGATGCTATTTAAATGCACTAGAAAATTTCTGGGAAGGTGAAGGGATTGTGATACTGGGAATCTCTTACTCGGCAAAGGTGCTAATGTTAAGTGTACTTCATTTAAATTAGTTTTGTTTAAATATCTACGGGAAGCATTCATTTTAAAAGCATGAACTGTAAAATCTCATTTTATTACTGGCCTTAGCATGTAAGATTTTTGGGGTTGGTTTTATTGTTTGTTTAGGGGTTTTTAGTGTCTTTTGTTTTGGTTTTTTATTGCCATGCAAATCCTCGGCAGTTGATGGCTTTTTCATCTGCTCTACAACTAAGGCAGAAAAGAGCTTTGGCTGCTTTGTGCTCTTCCACATTCTCTCCTTCCCTCCCCTAAACCAGACAACAAAATGCTACAGTTCATTCCTGCAACTTGAAGGGGTTTCATGTGCTGTGTAGCTTTGATTTGATGTTGTTGATGTCTTTGAAATACGAGATTCTAACTCATCGTGACTTCTGATATTTAGAAAAAGTTTTGGGCTCCTAATATCCGGATCACTTTTGATTACTAGTTTTTGGTGTACTAGATCTACTGAAAGTTTTCCTCTCTCAACATGGAATGCTGTACTAATGTTTCATAGTCATAGTATTGCCTAAAGCATTTAGAAATTGCTGATTAGCATTCAGCAGAGTTTGCCAATTCAAACATGTTAAGATGGCCTGATAAATTATCATCCAACTAGAAGGATATTTGCACTACAGAGGATGGGGTATTTCATATACCCTTTTTTGTCCCCTACAGCTCCTTTCATTTTTTTGACTGTGGTTATTTTTTAATGAGGATTAGACAACCTATATACTCTGTAAACAAACTGAAAGTCAGCGTGGGCTGGAAGTGAATCAGCTGAGATCTGTTGTCAGTAGCTGACACAAATAAGCATTTGGAATTTCCTTTCTTTTTCTACATGATTGGTGGTGTTTTTGCTCACATCTGAAATCGAGAGAATTTCTGGAAAGGTGAAAGTTGATAATAAGAAATACAAGCAATTTTGGTTTAATTTGCGTGTCCTTTCTCATTCAAACACATTTCTTTCTGGTTTCCTTTTTGGAAGCCTCTCACTATATAGTTGCAGTGTCAGGGATTTTAGGAGATGATATAATATCCAGACTTGCAGTTTTTCAGTCTTAGGATGTATCACTAAGCATGAAAGCTTAGGCTGGTTCTGTGTTTCCTCAGTGTCTAAAGACCAATGGAAACAGGTACTGTTACTTTTAGTTTGCAGATTCCATACCTTAAGGGCTTAATGTTAAGTAAGAAGTAAATTCTGCTACCAGAAAAAGTAGCTTTAATTTGTGGCCAATGTAACAGTGTTGGAACTATCCCAGTTTTGTGCTGTTGGAGGGAGAACTGGGAAAGCAGTGCTGACAAAAACACTTCAGCTCTGTGCTTCTGAGCAAAATAATTGTCAATATATGTTTACAAACCACTGTAAACAAACTCTGCTGCCCTTTTTGTAAATATCCAAATACTGTCTTCCCTGCTTTTCATGAATAATTACTTTAACAAGATGCCGGATGAGAGATGAGATGGGTAAAGAGCACACTGGCATTTTGGTAGAGGAATTCCCAGTTAAGTCTGACTGTACAGGGAATTGTTGAGATCTTGTTCTGTAGCACGTTGGGGAAGAATCTTGTTTATGAGTTTACTGCAATATGTATTTTCTAGAAAAAAAAATTACAAAATTTTTGGACAATTCTTCTATTGGAATTCTTCCTGAAGCTCTTCTGTGGTTGGCAACAGTTCCTTGTTTGTGGGACTTAATGGGAATTTCTAGTTTATTTATTTGAACCTTATACTAAATGCTTTATATAGAAATCCATAGCTGTAAGTTTTATATGTACATCTGAATTTTGAAGAGTATATTTGATATTAAGACAGGAATTAGTTTTTATTTTTCAATAGATTATCATTTTTAAGCCTGAAGATTAATAGATATAAATTATGAAAGTTATCAAACTGATCTGTGTCTTCAAGTGAAAGCAGTTGCATGCTGCATATAAATGGGATGCTATTTAGTAGTCTACATGTAAGATATAAGTAGGGGTTTTTTTTAAACTTGGAAAACGTATTTGTACAGTTTCAGTTTCTCAGAAAACATCATATGTGAATTTCTTTTTGTTTTGGTAGGTATTGTAATCGGTAATAATGGCAGCCTTTAGCCCAGGTCCCCGGTTGGGAATAACAGGCAAGAAATCAAGCTCTCAGAAATACTCAGTATTGGCCCTGAGAGTCTGCAAGAAGATATTGGATTTTGGGGTTTGACCCTGAAGGTCTGATATTCTTCCTGGTTACAGGTAGAGATTCCTTTGCTCCTAGAATAATTCCAAGAGGAAGTTATTCTATAGTTGTATTTCAGTATCTAAGCACAAAGCTGGAAGTTAGGAACAACAGAGCTTTTGACCATGAGTCTGCTGTTGACTTGGTGTTCAGACTTGAGTGTTTTTCTTTTTCCCCTCTCTTCTTTTTTACAATACAAAAATAAGCAAAGTCTCCCTGGGGAAAAAATAATATTGAAGATGAAAACTGCTCAATGATTTTATTAATCACCTTCCTTTTCCTTATCTGTATTACACTTTACTATTCCAAAAAACATTTATTGGCAGCCACCATAGTACCTGAGATCGTTTGATAAAGAGTTGGTTTGGAGCAGTGTAAGTGCTTCAATTTTCACATGGTCTGAACCTGCCTCTTCAGGAGTGTTAATGTGTTAAGCTTGGAATGTACTAATGCAAATTAAAATAGAGATGCATGTGTATGATATGTATGAAGATAGAGGTACATAGAGACTTTTATTGGTAGTGTATATATTTATAAAATTAGTGTGCAATCACTGCCCTGAATGAAATGATTTATTTTGAAGTTGAATGGAATTTGAGAATACTGAAACTTATAAAACGAATGCGGCAGGTAGAAAAAATGCAAGTGTTAGAAAAATACATAGAGGCTTAAGTAAACTTTAAGATACTAGAAATTCAATTATGATCTTTAAAGACGGTAATTTTTAAAAAGCCTAGAAACTTCCCTCTCCCCATAGCCCTCCTTGAATTGAATCTGTGTTCAGCTCAGGAGCAGGAGGGGCTGTGAGGAGCTGGGTGAGCTGCTGGTCTGCGTCAAGGCAAAGAGCTCAGGAAATGATTTGGCCAGAGCAGTGTGATGTGCCTGCTGTGGCAACAGGTATCAAAGAACTCAGTTCAGATCTGGAACAACATCTAAAGGTCACCCAGTGAATTTAACTACAAATGTGTCAACTGCTTTCCTTTTTAGAGTTTTTCAAAGGGCAGATCTTTGGCTTTGACTAGGGATTGTAATTTTGTGTTAAAATTTATATAGCACTGCAAATATGCAGAAAAAACTGAGACAGAAGTCCTGTTAAGGAAATCCTTATACATCCTTTGTCTCTATCCCTTGGCTAAATCAAGATAACTTTTCACTAGAACTTTTTTTTTAACTGGAAGAACATTTTTAAAAGTTTCTCTCTGCAGTTTTAACTTTTATGAATACAGAAGTGTCATAGTGAATTAAGTAGATTTCTACATATATTATTATGTGAATAATTACAAAGGAAATGGTATTTCCATAGAAGTGCAAACACTTCTATGTTTGCAATAACATAGAAGGTCTTTACTGGAATCACAGGCTTTACTTGTTTCCTTGGGTGTGCTGAAAATCTTGCAGTGATGATTGAGGTCTGCTTTGTCGTCCAGTTACACAGGGAACTAGGATAAGGAGATTATTTTACAATTTTCTACTGTACAGTTGACTGCTTATATTAAGTAGTTGAATCGTATTGTGTAGCTACATATGCAGTTATTTACTTTGAAAGAATTTTTAAGAGGCTGTTAAAAAGTATTTTTTTATATGTGGCATTTAAGGTACAGCCGTGCTCCACTCCCATTTGTACACCTATGCTGTACTCTGCAAAAATAATTTAAAAATAGAATAACACTGCATCCTAAGCCTGTCTTGATGTTCAGAGCACTTTACTTACTGTCTCCTAAAAATAGATAAACATTATGGTGTTGAAATTCTTAGCTGAATTTCCATAGCAATTTCAGTGAGACTGAACTTACAGAGATGTTACAAATTTTTTTTAAAAATACCTTTGCAAGCATATTCAGATCTTAATTTCATTGCTAAATACACCTATTAAGTATAACATTAAGCCTTACTGACATTCTGCTTTTTCATAAATGAATTTTCAGTCCAAAATAGACATCTCCTTGGTACATAATTTCTGTGCCAGATAGGCTGAAATTTAATAGACATCTAAAACTCATTGTGGGGAATTATTTTTCAGAGACCAATGAAAACATATGTCAGGCTCAGACATTCTAGCAGAGGCATACTGAAAACAATTAAATTAGAACTTTTAAAATAACTTGTATGATATCCAGTTTAAAAGCATCAAAGCTCTCAGTGTCCTGTTGAGGGGGACTCACGTTGAAGGAGTTTGTTCATGCTCTCAGTGAACACTCTCTAATTCTACATTCAGCCCTGTATGTCTGATATTAATATTTTAGATCTATAGATTTTTGATACTAGCTTTTTCTGACATTTTGAATGCTGGAAAATCAGATATCCTCTCCAATCATTCTGCTGTTGTTTTTTACAGAGTGCAACCCAGTGCATTTTGTAAACTTTAGACCTATTGAAATGAGCAGCCGAATTCCCGTTCGGCTCAGCCTCAGTCATTTCCTAGGCAATCCCAGCCTTTCCCTATGATCCTGTTTTTGTGCATCCTCCCCGGTGTGTTTCTTGCCTGGTGGGTGTGAGTTTCCAGTTGATCAATTCAATTATCTTTTTCTTTCCACCTCCCCGCCCCGCCCAAAAAAGCCAGCAAATTCAGAACTCAGTTTAATTGCTGGCAGTAGCTGCATTCCTTCACCACTGTGAAATAAGGGATGGATTTAAGGCTTTGCTGCAGAAATAAATACTTTTCCTGACATTCTGGAGGAACCAAGCTGTTGCCAGCATACATCAGCCTGGTTTCAACATATTTTGTAAAATGTTTCAAAAGATTTTTATTTTTAAGTTCTCTTTGTAGCTAAAAAGAAATTACCAAATGGTTTCTTGCTACTGTTTTCAGGCCTTCAGAATTCCCAGGAGGGGCAGAGACTCAGTTTGAGAAATTCCACTCTAAGGTTTTTTAGAGAGATGCATTAATGTTGTAGAGAAAACTGTGGGTGGCTTCTGAAATATGTCACTGATGTTATTTTTCATTTTTTAATTTCTTCAGAAACAGCCTATCCACTTCAAATCAATGACACTGATTGTTTGCTTTAAAAGTACTTTTCTTTTAGTAGTTAGAACAGTACATCAGAGGGGATCTTCTTGCAGCCTACAATGTATTAATTTCGGTTATCCCTAAGTTTTCTCTTGGGTAACAGAAAGGTCAGTTCATGATTTTTTGTATTGTATTTTTGCATGTATTTTTTTGCTCTGCATCTGCAGTGGAGGAAACAGGTAGGGATTCCCCTTTTCCAGCTTTACAGTACTGGATGAAAGTCCCCAAAAAACAGTGTTGTCAGAGGCGTCACAAATTTGCTTTATTGGTCCCTAAATATAGACTTATTAGGTGAGCTAGTGTTTTCTTTCTTGGGGAACTTTGTCGGCAGAGGGAAAGCACGAGTATAAACACAGAGCAGTTTTAACAGTGACACAGTTCTTTGGACACGTAGCAAATCCTTAAGGGAAGTTTTGTCTGTCTCTGGGATAGAACAACAACAATATTCTCAGTTATTGTATCAAAAAACTCTTGAAACTGCAGAAAGGAAAGGCATGGAGTTTTGCATGGAAATTCAAATTAATTGTAATAATTTCTTGCTGTTAAAATATGCTTTTTTGTCCTTTGCTGGTAAAGCCATTCTCTTAATGATAATTTAAAGGCTCATTTCATTATTTAAGTAAAATAATTATTAAAGTGGGGAAAGCCCAGAAACTTACTTCGTTAGCAGCTGAAGAACTGATTTAGGAAAATGCTTAAATTTCATACATATTGAAGCCTGCTGCATCTAGATTTAAAAAAAATCAAAAAGCAATTCCTCTCAATTCTTTAAGCCCATGCTTTACATTTTTTCTGTTTGGGAGAAGCTTTTCTGTCAGGTTTGGGACACTGTACACAAGAATTGCATTGGTGGGGATTTCTGCTTTCCCTTCCAGCAGAGAGCACAAGCTCTGGAAGGCAGAAGATGAACTATACATCTTTTTCCTGTAATTAATACTTCTAATTTATTTGATTACTGCTATAGAGCAAAATAAATTAACTGCAGTATGTAACGATTTGGTGAACACACGAGCAAATCCAGAATAACAGCAACAAGGTGGCCCTTTGAGGTGGATCAGGGATGTGTTGGATGTTTTTAAGGTGATCAGTAGTTTTATGTCACTGTTTTGCATGATAGTGGTAATTAGGCCAATCGTACCTTTCATGTTTGTGGGGTTTTTTGTTTCTTTCTCTTTTAATTCTCTTCCTTTCCAGCTTATTTGCCTAAATAACTTCCCAAACTTGTGATGCGGGATATAACCAGAGTTGCTACTTCCTAATTGTTTCTAAAGAGAACTTTATTCATCATTTAACTTGTCTTACTTTGCCAAGTTACTAATAACATTTTTCATTTGCCAAACTAAGGTTCACTGACATCGGTCCGTAATCCTTTATTTTTTTTCTTTTTCATTCAGATGCAACCAAGAATGAGTAAGTGTTCCAGACACCGTTTCTAATAAATCACAAATGCATTAATAACCCTGGAATTTGCAAGGCGTGACCTAAGACACCAGCAGCCACTAGATGTAGCAACTGGTGCTTAACACTGGAAATGTCCATTGTTAACACATTCCCAGGAAATATTTTTTAGGCTTATCAGGGGAAAATGTCATACATTTGATAATCGGGTCTTTTTGAACTAACTGATGACCAATTTCTTCTGGGTATTTTAAGTTGTCTGTTCCTTTATGTTCTCAAAAATCACGTAGGATATTAATTAAAAGGCATTTATTTCTGAAACCAGAAATCAGTGTCTCATAGCTGATTTATTGTGTACTCCACTACACAAAATACATGTTTATTCCAGTCCTTTATAATTTCTAATGCTGATGTTTGCAGTGAACTTTTGAAGCCGTGCATCCTTTCTGAACCCTGTTTTAAAGCATCAGAATTATTTCTTTATCACCATTAAGGTTGTTTGGTTTCTTACGAAAACTAACTTTCCTTTCCCTGAAGTTTGAACATTCAGCTGTTGTCCGAGTTGCCTAAATTCTTTCCTTCAGGTAGGAAAAAAAAGTTGCCAAGAAGGAACCACTGGTGGACAAAGTAACCATTGGTCTGTATTCTAAATCATGGATGGAGGATATAACTAAAAATAAATTGACATTTAGGTGGTGATAAGTATAATGAAAGTATTGTCAACGTACATGATGGAAACTCAAATTTTCATGTTTTTTTAATTTTAAACCTCATTTCTTTAAAAGCAGACTGAGACTATTTTCGTGCATTACTTCTGCTGGCTTGCCCTGGATAATTTTAGTGCTTAAGATAAATCCCAGTGTCTAAAAATCCCTACCTGTCTGTCAGCCCATTTCTATAGATACCAACAGAAGCACCTACATTGTTCATGGTGCTGAGTATTTTGAATTTGACAGTCATCAAATCCCATAACCAAGTCTTGGCTTGGTGGAAAAAAAAAAGAAAAAGAGGCTTACACAGTTAAGTCAATGATCAAAATATTGATTAGCACAGCTTTGATGTGTTACTGGAATAACTCCAAAAAAGCTGTAGCAGAATGAGGAAAAAGCACAAAGGCAGGCAGTTTGTTCAGAGGTTTGGAGTGATTCCCATGTTGGGGGTTATTAAACTGGAGTTTTCAGCTTTGGGAAGAGGTACTGAGCATGAGTGGAGGATGGAGGTTTATATAAAGGTATGTAAAATCATGACTGGCATGGGAACAATTATTCATTATTTTCCTTGTAACTCAAAGAATGGCAGGCATGCAACAAAGCCATCAGGAAGCAGATCTAAAATAAATAAAATTACTTTGTAGTTTTCCAGCCAACGCCTAATTATATTGTGAAATTTGTTGCCACAGGATGTTTTGGATACTGAAAGTATGAATGGGTTCAAAAAACACTAGACAGATTTACAAAGGGCAAGCTATTCACAGCTATTAAAGACATAGATCTGTGTGCAATCTCTGAGCTAGGAAGGCCCAAAGGCACCAGTGCTGAAAGCTAGAAGGGTTTACTGGGGCAGGGTTTCTCAATGTGTGTTGTTCTGCTCTTTTTCTCTTTCTTTCTTCCTTGGGACCCATTGCTGGGTGCATTCAGATACAAGACTTGATTAAGTTTTCTGAGATTATCTTGGATAGAGGGACCAAAACCCAACTGTTTCTCAAGGTGTTTGATTTTGAGTAGTTTCCTGGTAAGAATGAGTTTTAAAGAAAATTGATTATTTTGGAAAATCCTTGCCAGGAATGCTGAAGTTTTTGTGATGTCAGTAAAGCTTTTCCTCTGTGGACAGTGGTTAACTCACATTTTCATCCCTTTCTGTTTGACGAGGGTTTGGCTGCATCCAGAGCCTGAAGGCTTTATCCTTTCCTTAGAAGGGAAAGAAAACCCCAGTCTTGAACTCTGCCATGCGATCCTGGAATAACTTTTATAAATCCTCACTCTCTAAGGAAACTTCCTAGTCCTGTTACAGTTGAACTTAGAAGTTTTTGTCTTATTGTTTGAAAGAAAAGCCAGACTGAGGGGTTTTTTCCCCAAGGATAGAAAAATATCTACAAAAAGTTGAATGGGGGAGTTCTGCTGTTCTGTAATGCATAAGCATATGTTGCCACCTGGTGGGAAGCCTCACATGGATGATATCACTTTACACTGGCATCAGTAAAATTATGTGCATGTAAAAATGTTTTTAGGATTCATCCCTTCATTTCATTGAGTTCATTAAAAAGGTGTTAACTGGCATCCTTTTTCTCTTGTAATTTTTCCCTTCCCTCTCCCTCGTAGGAAACAGCAAACCCCTGTCATTTTACTAGGTAAATGATGTCTTAAAGTACATTTAAAATGTGATCATTTTATTTTTATGTGTTCCTTTTGTCTTTTCAGGACAGCCCAGAAACTTGCAAGATCTATGCCGAATTAAAATCCGTCAGTGTATAGGCCTTCAAAACCTCAAACTACTTGATGAACTACCCATTGCCAAGGTCATGAAAGACTACTTAAAACACAAATTTGATGATATCTGATATCCATGAAGAGAGGAACTATGAGCAAGTTTAGTTCTATTCCAGATACTGAAGAGGCTTGTTGCCTTGCACAAAGTATATCCTATGCAAATTCTGATTTTTCTGTGAAGTCAGAAGGCAGGTATACACTTCCTTGGGTTTTTTATACCACACGCTAGAAGGTCTTAATTTTTGGTTTCTTGGTCCAAGTTTACAAGGTCCAAGCTTTCTATACAATATTGCATTTTAAAAATTGCTGTTGGTTTTCTGTTTGTTTTCACATTACGTGTGCAGACTTGCCATGGAGATGGAAGGCAGCCCCTCGAGGGAAGTGGTTGGTTTGAGTTGGCATGCTGAGCAATGATGCAAGAACATAAAAGTTTGGAAATCAAGGCACCAGTCCTGCAAAAGGATACAGATAGACCTCCAGAGCCCTGTTGGTTGGGACCCCTGTCTCTGCCAGGTGTTTGTTTTTGCAGGACAGAGGGAGGAGTGGATAATTGACATGTCCTTGGGTACTGTATGAATATAATTTGGAAATTGAGGAAAAAAATGCAGTTACCCTGTTCAATTTGAGGGTCTATACATTGGCTCTTTTTTTGGTATTTTTCTTTTCCTAATTACTGTCATTGGAATGCCCAGAAAATTCAGGCCCTCTTCCCCAACATTCCCTGTTGAATGGGCGGCTGTTTGTTGGTCTGTTTTTACCAGTGACAGTACACTACAGAGAGGCATGGCCTCTGTACTTTTTACATTAACTTAAGAGGAAACAAATTTAGATTTTTTTGAAGCCAATGTGTTCTGTTGCTCATACAGTGCCTCCTGTGCAATAATCTCTCTGAGGTATTTTCCCTTTATGTGTGATTCCCCCACTATTCCTCATTTAGTCTCAGTGCATTATTTGTGAGAGCAGGAGCTGCTGCTTCACTGTAGTGTTAATATGACATTACAGAAATGATGCAGCAGTTGCTGTTCATTATTACTCCCTGAATTTCATGAATGTATAACCTGCTTTATTTCACTTTTAGTTGAGATTTTATCTACGGGTTCTCAGCCAAATTGTATCCACTTAAAAAAAAAAAAAAAGAAGAAGAAATTGGACAAGCCCTTTTGTTTTAAAAGCAGTGGTGGTGGAGGGGTTGTTTTGATCTCTCTGAAATTTAGTTTGTTTCAGGTTAGAGAGCAGGAAGTGCGCATAAGTCATTAACGAAGAAGAAAAGCCCCACTGACAGTGAAAGTTTAAATTTTGCAATTAATCTGAAAGCAGAAACTGAGAGGAGTGCTGAAATCTGGCTACTGAATATGTCTTTCAAATCAGATATTAAAAGATCTGTTACAGAGTTTTGTTTCTGATTGTAAGAAAAAATTAATTTCTTGATGTCGTGGTTTGAAAGACTGTGCAGCTCCCTGAGCATGAACCTTATCACTGCTAATGGATGCACCGGAACCATGGCAAGCAAGGAGGATTATCTGTCCCTATTGTGCCTGGCATTGCATCAGGTTTCCAAACAATAAGGGATTTGGAGGTTCATGGCTCAGAGGGTTGGGAATGGGGTGTTGAACCTTTTTATCTCCAGCTTGTACTGATTCAAGTCCAGCTGCTTGAGCAGTGATCAGAAGTTCATGTCTCAGCAGTGTGAGTGAGCAAGTCCAGCCTAACACCCTGCACTGGGCTGTAGAGCTTGTAGTGCTTCCTCCTGGTTGTATCTGTGGAGTAGGGACACACTTGAGCATGTGGGTGGGTTGTGAGGGTGAGCTCAAGTCTCTTGGCTCCTGTGGAGGGAAGATCAGCCATTCCAATCTTTGAGCTCTCCAGTGCTGAGACAGGGCAGACTGGCAGGTTTTAACACAAATCTTCTGTTTTCTGACATGAAATCGGGATCTTAAAACTGTTTTCTTTAAAAGAAACAAAACAGACTTAGTATTGTTCACTACACTTCTAAGTTGGTCTAAACCGGTGTCCTTCCCCACTGAATTTTTACAGTAATATTTTCTAAGGTAATCTAGAGTATATTTTAGTTGCAATTTATATTAAGGCAAATTATTTGTTCTGTCTGTTGCTGTGACTGAAGAAAATTATGAAAGACTTCGTTGGTAACAAGAATGCTATTTAATGAAGAAATGTGTAATTCCATTATTTATTGTTTGAGGTTTGTTTTTTGGTTATTTCTTTTAAGTAACTGACATCTAAAAGGGAACACACATATGTTTCAGGCCAGTAAAAAGCTTTTCTTTTAAATTGATTTTCATCCTCTCCTCTCCCCAGGGTGGAGGGAAGCCCTCACCCTTTTTTGCAATGCTAAGCTATCTCTTGTAGCTGGTTTCTCAACTTAATTCTGCAAAGCACCACAGCACACGTGGGTCTGAACCTGCTGATAGTCCTCTGCACTCTCACTGGTTACCCACGTGCTCACGTGCAGATGAAGTAGGATTATTCATTGATAATCCTACTCAAATTTCAATAAGGGGGAATTTGGTCTTTTTTTATTATTTTCAATATTGTGCACAAATACTTTGAAGAACAAACTGACCTTTGTTTTTCATTCGGACTAGAATGTGGAAGGAGAAGTGCATAATAGAGACTTGTGATGTAGCCTCGTTCTGTTACCTTAAAATTCACAGTTGAACACTTTTAATAAACCTTAAAAAATTGGCAAACACACCAAAGAATCAATATGAATAAAAGACTGATCATTAACAAACTGCAAACCTCATCCTTTAAAACAAAGCAGAAAGTTTTTGTAAATATTTATGTTTATAAATGTACAGCAGAGTAAGAGTGTTTTTTAGATTATTTAATTACCATATTTCTAAACTATTTACATTATAGACAATACTTGTTAGTTTGAAAAGCTTGAGTGGGGTTTTTTGTTTGTTTGTTTTGGGTTTGTTTTGTTTTTTTTGTTTTTTTTTTTTTTTTTAATTCACTATCACTCATGCTTGGAATAACTCTGGCTTCTTTGGAATAGCGTGGAAAATTCAGTTTTCTGGCTCTGGTTGGCAATTGTAGGAGAACACATCTGGACAAACTCTTCAGATAAATACCCAGAGGCAAAAGAAAAGATGTGGCATCTTCACCAGAATGGGCTGGTTTGGAGGAAAAAACCTGCCCACAAGTGCAGCTTCCATGAAATGCTGAGTTACCAATACCATCATGTATTTTGTTCTTCCTTTGCAATGTAAGTTTTTGCTTTGGGTCAATTTGAATTTAAAAAAAAAAAAAGAAAGAAAAAAAAAGAAAAAGAAAAAAGTTAAACCTGGTTAAAACCTATTTTTGGTTTATGCTCTGTTTATTTCTAATGTAATGTTTTAATAACATAATACCACTTTACACATTTTCTCGTAATGTTTGTCTATCACTTCTACTCCTGTTCCGTTCTCCGGGGTACATGATTCTGGTAATGCATTTGGGACTCAAAATGCCCCCACAAATGGGAGTTCAGATGTCTCATGAGTTGTAATGTGATTTTTTTTACTAGTAAATATGAGCATAAAACACATAAAATAGTTTGGGGTGGAAGGGACCTTAAAGCTCATCCAGTCCAACCCCCTGCTGTGGGCAGGGACACCTTCCACTATCCCAGGTTGCTCCAAGCCCCATCCAGCCTGGCCTTGAACACTTCCAGGGCTGGGGCAGTCACAGCTGCTCTGGGCACCCTGTGCCAGGGCCTCCCCACCCTCACAGTAAAACAAAACTGGCTCTAGACCTGGGCTTTGGAAGGGGGAACAAACTGGTCCTAAGCTGTGAGTGGTTGGGTTTTCCCTGCTCAGATTCCAGCACAGCCACTTCAGGGTTTTTTGACAGGTGAACATTTCCTCCTCAAGCTCGTGCACTGACTAAGATACAAAAATGACCAAACAGAGGCTGTGTTTTGGGGTCTGTTTACTGCTAATAAAAGTTGAATAAGGGGGATGCATATGAATATTCATGACATACAGAAAGAAACTGAAACATTTGGTTTCAGTCATGAGAAAAATGTACAACCAAAAGTTGCAGTAAGGTTTTGGACTCTTAAAAATTTGGAGAGGAAGGAGACTAGATTTCAAGACATTACTGCTAAAGGGTGGTAGGGAAAAAATGCTGTTTCCTTTGCCCAGTAGCAAACTGCACAAACATCACTGGGAGAACATTCACTGTTCAACCAGCAGTTGTGTTTAGAGCTGCTGCTGATGGTTACTAACAGACTGGCCAGGCTTTGGCTGCACTTTACCGAATGGTGTGCTAAAGACTTTGTTCCTGTTTATGTATCGTATTTCCTGTTTGAGTGTTCACTTGTGAAGTTTAAAACAATTAATGGCTAATGTTACTACTTGGAAAAACCTGATTTACAAGCTGTTGACAAATGATGTGTTTAGAATATACAGTCTTTATATATATTGGTAGAAGTGGGTGATAGAAAAATGTACTGATTTTATATGGCAAAACATGGGGGTTTTTACGGTAGTGAATAACAAAAAATTAGAACCTTTGAAAGAAAAATTATCAGAGCAAAGAACAGGCTCTGCTGTGTCTTTTCTCAAATGGCCTGGAGTGAAGCATTTAAATTCTCTTTGGTCAAGTCTCTTCCCTCTGTTTTGGTTGGAGCTACCACCACCTCAAAGGTTTTATCCTGTTCTTGGAAATTGGAATAGGCTAAAGTTTGTTTTTTCCTTTATCACTGGCACACTGGGTTTCTGCTGTAGGATCTTACTCCTTGACTTACTAGCCAAAGTAAAGCTCAGCATGTGATTTGATCCCAGGGCAATAAGAAACAAAGCAGGGATATACATTGCTTTATGAAACCATGCTACCAGGAGTTCTTCGGCCAGTGCACTCCCCAGGGAACCACAACGTGCAGCTGCAACAGCAGAAAACTGGGATTGAAAGCTGCACTGACTTTTATTGGGAAATCTCCAGCTGTCTAGTGAAGAAGTCAGAGCTCCAGCTGTTTCCTGCACATCTGGGATCTCTAGTGCTGCTGGCTGCTGTTTGTGAGGTCCCAGGTAAGTTCTGAATGTTGTCATGTTTGCAAGAAGGATGTTTGACACATCTCCAGAGGTGCTTGTAAAGGGTCTGGAAGCATTTCTGAACCTTCTCCAGACTTGCAGGTTTCTCATGTGGTGGAGCTGGTGTAGACTTAAAACAAGTGGGTTTGAGAGTGGTGGGTGCTACAGGGCCAGTATTTCCCTCACTTTTGACTTGATCTATTGCAGTGTTTTTACAGACCCTCAGCATCCATTAAATAGTCCTAAAAGGAGTGAGAAAGGTGAATGAAAAGAAGCTTATAGGCAGTAGCTTATACAAGAATAAATAATTTTAGGAGAAAATTTAGGTCTGTAAGTAATTGATCTACAGCAAAACCATCTATTCTTTCTTAAAGACCACAAAATTGTCCATAACGCTTCTATTCTGACTTGCAAAAATAGAGTTTGTTTGCAGTCTTAATAGGCTCCAAATAGATAATCTCCTATTCTGTTGCAAGTAACTGGAAGTTAATGGAAGTGTTCTACTAAATTCTGTCCTCATTTCTGACTTACACCACTGTAACTCCACTGAAGGTGCTGGTTACTCAACATTTAATCTGGTGTGAAAGAGCAAATAATTGCTTTGGATGGTCAGCTTGCAGTCCTGCTCCTTGTTTTATGGCCTAATGATGAGACTATTTTTGGAAGGTATTTGCAAAACACTTCGTGCAGGAGCACTGGGAGGAATTCTGTAGTTCAAGCCAACTTGAAAAGCAACCAGCAGAAAATTTTATTTTTCTCCTGAAAACATTGCCCATTTTGCTAGAGCTGCTTAAACTTTGATATCTAGTCCTGAGTTGGTGAGATATTTCAGTTTGATGTTCCTTTCCATATCTTGAGAAATTTAACAGGTCTGCTTATTCTCTAATACAGCAGATTGAAGTAGATCTGCAATGAAATGTAAACTCGTTTTATTTTAAAGACTTAATTAATTTTAAAGCCATTAGAGATGAAATTTTATACACATTAGCATAACAGCAGGTTCTTCTTTGCTGAGTGTGTGATTGCTTGCAGTCTGCATTCACAGTGTGTTTAAAATACAGGGTGGTGAGTTTGAGTAGCATCTCTGGGTGCTGTAAATCTGGAACAGTCAGAGCTGCCCTTGTCCATGATAAGTCAAAGCCTGAGGTGATGCTGGAAAAAGTTACTCTCTGTGTCTTGTCCAGCTATAAGCCAATACGAGTGGGATTTTTAGGTTCTCATCTGTTCCTACCTGGCTATAGCATTTGCATGGAATAATAGAAATTTAGATTCAGCTTCATCTTGTGCTTGATTTTCAAACCTCAGAGTACCTGACTGCAGGATGTGGGTTACTGAAAATGACTTCCAAGCTGTGTCTGTCTCAAGCAGCTCAACTTGAGATCCGTCCCCTGGCTCTCTTGGAGGTTGCTCATCTGATAATGGGTTTTAATATAGCTGCTAGGAAGCAAAACCAAATAATTTTTAGAGAGCAGTCAGTCTGAAAATAAAGTGCCCGGGATGTTTGGTAAGAGGATGAAGTTTAGATGTGTGTGGGATTGTGTGAGGGAGAGAGCACAAAATGTGCCTTTTGATCTTACAGAAATGTTTGGTATGTGGGTTGTTGGGCTTAGAAGTTTGAATGTCCTTAATATAAAATAATCTGTGTGAGTATTTGAGTCTGTTCCTTTTCAACTTTATGTGAGTTATTTACTGGTTAGTGAGCCAGAAAAAAATCACTTGTGTTTTCTGATGGTACAGGCACCCTCCTGATGAGTGGAAGACTTGAATTAAAAGTTCCCACTCTGTACGAGGCAAAGCAATTAGGGATGGGGATTTGTACTCACATTCCCACCTTTTAGTGCTGTGATTACAGGTTTGTTAAAATTGTGCCACGGAGAGAGAAAATAACAAAACTGTTACACAATCTCCGAGGCTGACCCTGAAAGGTCATTCAGAGCAGGTTCCCAGCTGGATGGAGTCCAGTCCTGATGTCTCTTGGTCTTGTGAACAAATGACTGAAGCTTATGGGGCTTTTTTGTCCTTACTTATCTGTAATCTACCTGGGAAAATTAACCCAGGCCTCTTCTGGTTCCCCGAGCACCGTACCTTGAGCTCTAGTGTGTTTGTTTGGGTGCCACATCCCTGGAGGTGTTCAAAGCCAGGCTGGATGGCTTGGAGCAGCTTGGGATAGTGGAAGGTGTCCGTGCCCATGGCAGGGGTTGTTGGAATGAAATGAACTTTCAGGTCCCTCCCAACCCAAACCAGTCTGTGATTCTGTGGGCACCCACCTCCTTCCAGCTCTTGCCTTTGGTATCAGTGCTGACTTTCTCTCCCTCTTCACAACTTGTGTTCCACATCAGCTCACTGAGGAGGATGGGGAATGAGACATTCCTTGCTCCAGAGGAGACCATCCTAGCAGGTAGATTGAAAGGTCTCTAAGTGAAAATATCTAATGTGATGCCAGTGTTTGTGATACTGCTCAGGACTTTGCTTTCTTGGCTAAAGACTCAATACTGTTTTTCATAAAACCAAAATATCTTACCCTGCATTTTCATTTACTTCAATTCTAGTTTTTCATTCCAGATCACTGATTTATCTTATGCTTTTTAAAGACTCTTAACACTTAGCAAAGTTCTTTCACATCACAACCAGTTACTATTTTAATGAATCAAACTGATAAAGGGCACAAAAATATTACAGTGATATATCTGCATTATTAGTACTATATCCTGTAACTCTGCTTTTAATTTGTTCACGTCCTAGTAAGTTAAATTAAGGGGCTTTTTAAAGAGTCTCATCAGTTGTTTTCAACCAATAGCAGAAAACACTTCAAGGATTCCAAATAAGAGTTCTTTAAAAGGTGTTCAAGTAGGTGCAGTTTCAATCTTATCTGATAAATAGCTTCAGATCATCTTTGCTGCAAACTGAGTCTTGTGGTTTGTGTTTTCTTCTTCCTGAGCTTGGGTACAACACTGATTGTTATTCTCCTCAAGACATTTTGCCAGAATTTTTGAAATCTGCCATTTTGAGCATAGAAGAACTTTGCTCAACTTGAATTGCTTTCATGATTCATTGATCTTCCTTCAGTCTTGGTAAGAGAACAGCTTCTCATGAGAACAAACCCCTTGTTTTAAAGGGCATTTTTAATGCCCCCTGAATTTGCCCAGTCTTCAGTATTTTATCCAGTATTTTGTTTATTTGTAGTTATCTTGTCAATAAAGTGGCTTTTTACCAGATACATGGAGCACAACAGTTATGAGTTATATTGGTATACAGCTGAACTTGCTGGCTTTGAGTATTTCCTGTGCTTCATAAATACTTGTATAATCTGTTGTGCAGGCTCAGCTGTTCTTAATTCTAATGTGATTCATGTTGTGCTTAGAAATCTGACATTCTTGGCTTGTCAGAAATATTAATATATGTTGGTGCCATATCTATCGAAAATTGACATGTTTTGTGCAGGACCTTAATTTTCACTTCTTTATATTGCAGCATTCCATATTGAGCAATGCAGCTTTGTTTGCTTTTATATTTCCCTCTCACCTTCGCCCTGAGAAACCAGAACTAATTAGATAGTATCTTTCTCTTGGCTCACATCGTTTTCACTTGTAGTGAATTATGCCATGCAAAACTATCCCTCCAGAGAGTCTTTGTTTGTCATTGTTAGGAGCTACATCTGGACTGTGTAATACTTTGTGTGTTGCACTACAAAGAGTCTTTGCCCATGGCTCAGTCAGAACTGTACCTCACCAGCAAGTAGGAGTAGCTCTTTCTTCTGGCAAAAGTGCCACAATTCACGTCCCCAGGCCTTTCTGCTGTGGACAAGGCTGCTGGACCAACAAAAATGCTCAACTTCCAAAGCTGGGATGACCCTGACTCTTAACAGCCCAAAGTATTACAGGAGTGTGGACAAGTCCTGTCTCTTTGGTGGGTGATGGAAGTTCAGACCTCTATCTACTTGAGCCAAATATTTTATCCTGGTAGCTGGATGAAAGTTCAGCTTCAGGAAAGAAGTTTGAATGCACCTTTAAGGTCTGTATGATGGCGAATGAAAAGCCTTTTCTCTTCAGCCCCTTCTGTGTTTAATTACCCAACCGCAGAGGACCTGAAGCTTTTGTTTCCAGGTTGAGTCCTGATTTCAGCTGGGAAGTAAGGAATGTTGCTGTGTCTCTGTACAGTCTTTCATCTTGATGGTACCATTTTCTTGTATAATCATGGGGGTAGTAAATGATTCCTATTCAAACTTCCTCTTTAAGATCAGACTTAGATTCCCTCACTCCCCACACTGGTTTTGTTGCTGTCACCTCTTATGCCACACTCTGTACTGGATGCTTGCATGGTACAGACCCACCAGGTCTTCACTGAGGCTGTTTTGATTCTAACAAGGCACTATAGACCCAGACCTTCTCTGAGGGATGCTCTTGGTTACGAAGTAAGGAAGAAGCAATGCCACTTGGTTGCCCAGAGAAGAACTCAAAAAATGTCTGGACTTTGATTTGGGATGTTTGTTTGGGTTTTTGTTCTCCCCTTATCTTCAGGGTCAAGAGACCATCAAGTGCTCCAAACAGAAGTGTCCCTGTAGGCAGAAACCTTGGTGGCTGCTCTAATTGCATTAAATTCTGCCTTGCATTAGAGCCGTACTCAGAGCTGATGCTGGAGGAAACACCCTTGTTGGAACAAATCTGGACTCATACTGAATTGAGACAGCAATTAGATGCTGCTTTTTCTGTCCATGCAGAGGGGAATGCACAGCTTGAAGCCTCACGTCTCTTTCAGTTTCCTGTTCTCATTCATGTCCTCTCCTATCTCCTTTTCCCAAATCTATTACAGTAAAGTCAACTATTCTGCATCAAAAAATCTACTTGGAATTGAAACCTTGAGGGCCTGTTTTGTGTACTATTAAGAAACGCAGGGGTTTATTGTAGTGTGTAAATGAAGTCTGGCTCCACGGCTGGCTGTCCATGTCGGGGTGGTGGCATCTGTTCTGAAGGCAGATGAGCTGATGCTTGGTGAAGTTCCCTTGACTCATCTGCCTTACCAGAGCATACTCCAGCACAGATATGTTATGGGTTTTGAGTAGGATTTATTCTCAAAGTAGCTACTCAACAGCTGCCTCTTATTCCTGCCATGCACAGATGTGAGGTTACAGTAGGGTTCTTCCCCAAAATGATGGATAGTCACCGTGACCTTGGCTTCTGCTCCCACGGAGGTTCACGGCCATAAAACCCACTTTGTTCAAGAGCAGTAACTGTAACAAGCTCAGCTAAACCCTTGCTTTTTCACTTCTACTGATTTCACTCTTCTGCTGTTTGATAGGAGTTCATACAGAGAAATAGATTTCAGTGACTTTGTTTAAACCTCCTTATCCTTGTCTAATTAAACTGAATGCTTTAAAGATGATTCATATCACTTGACACCCTTGTATTTAAATGCTCTTTCTTTTAGATGGAAAGTGAAGGAAATGTGCAGACTAGGATCTTCCTTTCAGTTACTGGAAAAAGGGGGGTTTTGGGCATCTAGGTATTTGCTTAAGCTTTCACTAGAGAGCACTATGCTTTTCCAAGATCTGGTGTGATGATAGCCAGCTCCCATAAACACAGTTTCCTGTAAAATGTTTCCTAAAGGGAAGAGTTCAAAAGCTGTGATCACAACCCTTGTTTCAGTGCAGAGCAGCTTCTCCACCTGTTGCAGAGGGGCATCAACATGTTTTAGAGGCTGTGGCTTCATCCTTTGGTGTGACCACCTTCTGACATGTTGGTAGGACACAGGGTTAGGTACAACCTTCCCTCAATTCCTTAATCTCCCCATGCTTCCAACTTTCTGTTCTTGGGAATTACGGTGTATCCCAGTGAAGAAGTTGGTGAGAGAGGGGAGCAGGACTGTTTGATGCCCCCACCACAGGACAGCTCTGGTCTTGTGACAGATTCTTTCAGATTTCATCAGCTCAGTCAACAAGGATGCACTGAAATTAAAGTTTTCTGCCATGTAATGAATGCTTCTTGCTAAGCTACCAGGAATGGCTTGGTTTTGCATAACGTTGTATACTGTGCCTTCCAGAAGGCGTGGTGTGAGTAACAAAGGCAGGGTTGAAAGATGCCATGGGTTCCTTTCCTCCTCATGGCAGAACTTAATGATATAAAGAGCACAGTATTTCACTGATGTTTGTTGCCATTTCTGCTTGTGGGCTTTTCACAATACTGTGGTCAGGAAGATGACAAGATAAAGGATGACTAGTGTAGATCTGCTCCCTCTTGTAAAATAGGAATAATTCCCGTTTCTGATTATATTTCCTCTCCCCTCCCTTGGAAAAGATGACTCAGAAATCCATGACAAAGGAAATAAGTTCATTTGAATTTCTATGGAACCTTGAAAAGCCACTTTTATAAAGTCCTGTTTGGAGGCTTTCAGCAGTGGCCTTTCACAAGAGCAGGAGGCAAAACCGAAACTCATGGTCCAAATCCTCCGGTGTCAGTGGGTTGCCCTTGGCTCTTGCTCAGTATTGCAGATGGAAAATGAGACCATTACTCATTCTTGGGGGTTTGCTGTGGGATCCAAGTCCTCAATAGCAGTAACAGTAGAAATCTCTACCATACAAGGAAAAATACTGTTAGCTAATCTAAAGAAAAGCCAGCAGAAATCTACTTTTTTTCTGTTTGGAGGTAAGAGAAGAAAGAACTGGCTGAATGCAATGACTTATTTCCCTTTGCCTTTACAAAATTTCTAATGTTCTTCTAAGTATGAATTTGTATTCAGCCTTCATTTTTGATAGCGTGTTCAACGATGATTATATGCATTCAGAAGAAAGACGTCTTTTCTCTTCTTTGAAACAGAAGTCTCCAACAGATACAGAGACAAAAATGTGCCTGTTCTCATTCCTGTACATGTGTTTCAGGAGCAAAATGGTCATTCTCTGTTCTCAGCATGATGTGAAAACATGCAGGGTGCTGAAAACAAGAGCAGCAGTTTTATTACTACACTATGGATATGGAATAGGTGCATCTGTGTGAATAAACTGACATTGCATCAATGGGCTCTTTATGCCAAAAGAAACTGGTTGTCCTTGTCAAAAGTTATCATTTAAGTTGCCATCAGGTTTGCAAGTGTTTTTCTGAATTCAGTTATTCAAACTTTGGTCTCCATAATTCATTCTGTTCAACTGTTGCTGATACCAACAGGTTTTTTCCAGTTAATACAACTCAGAACAATGTGGCAAATCTTCCTTTTTTTCCTTTTGGATTGATTGTCTTGAAAGAGAAGTTCTAAAGAGCAACCTAATGTGTCTTTAAAAGATGTCCACCTGGTTTTGGGGCATGAGAATGGAGGTGTTGAACCCAAGTTCAACAGCAGGGTGATTTCTGAAGTTTGGAAAAAATCTCTCAGAGTTCAGGCTGTCAAGTTATTTTAGTAAATCAAGTTTCTCTACACAGAATTAACTGTATGTTTTTAAAAGCCATTTTTAGAGCCATATTTAGAGAAATAATATAATGTATGATAGGTCTGGTTCTGTTTCTTTTAGTTAAATAGTTCTCAAAATAACAGGTGGCAATAGGAAGGCAAATAATGGAAATGATATGAGGCCGTGCCTTGAGAAATACTTTTTTCTTACATCAACATTTGAGTTTATTTCTCCAGAGTTAAAATCTGACAAGTGATTTCTGCATTTTTTTCCTAGTTTTATACCAGTCTGCATTCATGAAACTCAGCACTGAGTCTCTATAGCTTGTTTATGTGGCTCAAACCCTGACATCTCTACTATTGAAAATACTTTTATTTCATTAAAAATACAAGGACCAGGGGAGATTTTGCAGACAATCCTTGGACAGGGTCACTTGTGGTATTTTTTGAGTGAGTTGCTTTTGCTAAATAGCCCACAGAGCCTGTTGGAGGCCTGGGAATCGGTGCTGGATCACTGCTGGCAGCCACTCCCGGGGTCCTTGCCCAGGCAGGGGACAGGGCACGGTGTCACCTGGCCCTGCCACGGCTGCTCCTTTCTCATGGCTCCCCATGAAAGCTGACCCTGAGTTTTCCAGACTAAACATTCGAGATGTGTAATGGCCATTTTAGGGTCAGGAAGGACAAGAAGCCAACAGGCTCAGCCTGTGAGTATTTCTCTGTATCTTCCTGGTTTGTGCTGGAAATGTGCATGTCTGGTAGAGTCTTTAATGATAATCTCTATTATGAAGCCTGCTCTTAATTAACAGTTTGTTTTAATATGAACATTTGCGTTTTGAATTCTGCCTTCCAGCTCGTGTAACTCAGGGCTGTGTGTTTGCAGCAGTTGCCTGAATACTGAGGGTTTTCCCCTCAAACCACCATTTCTTACTGATGGTTTCTAACACTTTTTTGAATATAAGCACAGTGGTTAATGGATTGTTCTCTGCTTGAGTTCACTTCAGGCAGTTCTTTGCATGCACTCTTTTTGTAATAACAGAATTAGAGGGTGTGTTTAAAAGACTTACAAGCAGCAGATGAAGCAATAAACAAGCAAAGAGCATTTCTATGCAAATGCTCCAAGTGCTTTGTCATGTTCTGGGATCTGTTAGCCACCTCCATGCTTCCCAAACTTCATCCCCATCAGCTCTTTGTGCTGAGGCTTCGTGCCAAAGCCTGGTGAAATCAGTGGGGCTTCCCACCACCACTGGTGGGCTTTGGACTTGGGTCTGAGAGAGGAAGGAAGTAAATTGTTACCAGCCACTCTGACTTTGCCAGGAGCTTCCCTGTATTAGGAAGGATTTTCCTGTGCTGTGAATAAAATCAATTCACAAGAAGAGTAGCCCAGCTTTGGAAACTTTTTTTGTCACCTGTACTGGCCGCTGGCTTGATCTGGTGACCTCAAGAGCTGAAAGCATTAAGTCTGTTCTGCCTGCACAAGACAGCCAGCAGCCTCTCGAGCTGGAACTGGGAGAGATTAGCAAATTTTGTAGCTTCTGGCAAAAAAAAAGGACAGGAAGCCTGTTGACCAGTGTGTCAGAGCTCAGTTTCGTTGTGTACAGTGTATGAGTCTGTTGGGTTCACCATAAAGTTATCCCTGGGGGTTGCCGAGTAGGTGATTTCCATCCTTCTCCCCCATCCCTCATGTCTGCAGTGTCTGGTGTAAGCTATGAGGGCCCCGAGAAATCCCTCTGTTCCTCAGCTGAGACAAGCTGGAGGACTTCCAAACTCTGTCCCACCAGTGCCATTATCTTTTTATTACCAGGAATTGCAAGGTGCCGTTGTGTTGCTGGGAATGAGTGAAATCTGTGTTGGTTTTATACAGCTTTTGAGCAGTTCCAATGGCTCTAATAAGCTGCTTTGCATTACAGGACAGGCAGATCAGTATCTCAGGAGACCTCCTAAGTTTGGCTCTTTTTCCATGGGCTTGATAAGCAGGAAGGATAGTCCCTGATGGGAGGAGAGGGAAGGAAGGAACAAGGAGACATGTGGCATGTGCAACCTGGAAAACTAGTCTCTGAGCTTGACTTGACTCCATCCAGGGAAGGAAGCTGATGCTAATGGCTCTGCATGAGATAACAAATTATCCTGGAGCATGTGTTTTCTGTATTCATTACAATATGTCTTGGGGGGTGGAGGAACAGGATGTATAGTGTGTGCTTATTTCTGGAGCCTCGGGAGAGCTACCCAGATGTTGAAAAGAGGTAAGGAAGAGTTGGAGATAAAGGAGAACGACCTTCAGGGTGGGACTGTAAAAGCTGATCCAGAATAGGAGTCATTGTGTTTTGCTCGCAGTCACACCAGCTGGCTTCAAGTGGCAGGGGAGCTTTCCAGAGAAGCTGTGGACAGTAGGAGCATAAATAAGGAATTTGGTCCAAAAGGGTGAAATAAAAAAACTGAGGGCTGCAATACACCCAGAAATAATTATTTAAGCAAGCTCTCCTTAAGAACAGCTGCTGGGTACCTTGTCCTAGTGTGAGCCTTAGGTGTAGTCGGACGTACAGTGATGCTCTGTTTGTTGATAGTTGTTGTGCAGTTGTCTTAAAGAGGATTTTTAAGGAAGCACTCTGGTAATCCCATTGCCACGTGTGTTGGAGCTGGTTCTCTCTGTGCTTGGCTGTCAGGGGCTGCAGCAGTGACTGATGGGACTCACTACACTTGATTATTGTGTGCTTGCAGTGTATGTTTTTTTAATGAATTATCCCATTCTGATTCTTCCCCAGGGCTTTCCCAAGATTTGCCTCCTGTCCTGTGTAGGCTTTCTGCAAGGACAGCAGTAGGGCTGGTGCAGCAGTCCCATTGACCCGGTGTGATTGCCTGTAATGCTTCCCTTTGTTCTTCTCTGGTGATATTTCGCTGTACTTTAATTTAATCTCTGCTAAAACAATGGTTCAGGATCTCTTCTGTTGTCTGAGCATGTCATGCTTTCCGGTCCTTATCAAAGGGTATCTATTTCTCTCCACACACACACTACTGTAAAGGGGAAAACCTTACAAATTAAAAAATGTGGACTTCCCCACTATTCCCTGTCATTTTGTGCATTTGCAAGAATCCAGATGCTGCTGCTATTACTAGGTAAGGAAGGCCCAGAACATCTGGCTTCCTTGTGAGTAATATTGTGGTTTAGCTGTCCTGAATTCAGTGTGAATAAACCCTAGTTAGTTAGTTTTTCCCAAAAAACATAACCTTGTGAGATAAGGAGTTAGAATCCCACTTCCTGCTGTCGCTGATCTGTTCCCATGTCCTTGCCTTTCTCACAACTGGATTTTCAGAAATGAGTTTTGCCTTAGCAAAGCCCTTCTTGGCACAAACTTCTTGGATGCATCGGTCAGTCAAACAGACTGGGGGGACCACAACCTTTCCAGAGTCCCAAAGGAGGTCAATTCTCACTCTTCCTCTGCTCCACGGAAAGCAAAGGTAATCTACAGGGGTACATTTTGATGGCTTCAGCAAAATCCTTGAAAATGGCAGAATTTTATCCAAACTGTCGTAACTTCTTGCGTCTGTTGGAGTGAAGTGGGTGGATGAGGAGAGTAAATCAGCAGAGAGCTGTGAAGGCCAGGATGATGGGCAGTGCAGTGCAGCTGACAGATAATGGGATTACATCATCCATTTCCTGGAAAATGAGACGTTTCTGGCCAAATTATTCCAGACCCCGAGTGCTTAAGTGAGTTGGAGAGTTCCTGGAATATTTTAAGCAGATATTTCAGTAGTCTAGGTGTAATGTGATTAAGGATGAGTAATAGCAAGATATGAGTCAAGATGAGGATTTCTGGTAACTCTTCTGTAGGCCACAGTGAGAATCACAGATGAGGAGAGAGAGGGAGGCTGAGAGATGGCCAAGACATGAGAAAAATTTAAGTCATTTAACCTTTGTTACCTGAGAGTGGAGAGCTCTAGACAAGATTTTTTTTCCTCTCTATAGGAAAACGAATGAATTGGAATATTGAAATGCCCAAAAATGCCATGAGGGAGGCAAGGATTAGGCAACAGCAGACAGCTTCCATAGCTGGAAGAAAACTGCATTTCTGAGATTTTGGGAAAGGTAATTCCTGTGTTTTACATAGTGGGGAAGATGATTTCTAGTTATTTATTTCTGTTACTTTCTGTGGGTCTGATGTCTATGTCCAGCTGTAACACAAGGACAGAGTCCTTAGAGACGGGCTCAGCCTCAGTGCTGAAACGTAGAAAGAGACTCGCTGGATATTGCAGACAGCTCAAGACCAAGAGGGATTTTACTTGCCAGTTTTTTGATTCCAAACTTAAAATGAAGCAAAAACTGGACAAGGTATTTGTATATGTATTTCCTTGGTGATGAATATAAGGAAGATGCAGCCCAAAGTTTGGTACCTCGGGGTGTGAGGATGGAGGAACTGCTCCAGCACTGAGATAAGGATGCTCATGAGCAGACACACCTGGATCACTCTTGCTGAAGCAGGTCCTCCCAGAAGGGCAAGCCTGGTTTGAGTTCCTCTGCTAAAGAAACCAAGAAAAACTTAGAATTAATGATAGAGACAAAAACAATATCAACATAAATAAACCTGTGTAACACATCCAACAATTTTCCATCAAAACACTCAGAACCATAAATATAAACTAGGGCTGTACAAGCCTCATCCAGCTGCTGAAATCCAGGTGCTGGTATGTTAAGATAGCCTGTCTGGGCTATAGCTGGTATGTTAAGAGCTTGCCTGTCTGGGCTGCTCACAGGTAATTGTGCTTAGGAGGCTCTTTAAAGACAAAAAATGCTCCCACCCACCCTGTGATGTGTGTCACCCTCACAGCAGTCTGTGCTCAGCATGTCTGGCAAATGTGAGCTTGTCCTTTCTCATTCTTGTAAGATCAGTTGGTCAACAGTGTCTAATTATCTCGATCGTGACTGTCTAATTATCTTGATATTTATTGACTATTTCAACTTGATGTTTACTGGCTGTCTCCTAGGAGGAGACATGGAGTGTGGGTGGATGGGGGTCAGGGAGGGCAGAGAGATGGTTGGGACTGAGTACAAGCCATGTTTTTTGGAAAATTAATACCTTTGTGAAAGTAAAGCCCCCTGATCCATACTGAGTGTCTTCTAAATGTCAAAGGAAATCAGTCCCAAATGATGGGGAGCTGCCCACAGAAGAATCCCAGTGGGGTAGTTGGTAATGAGATCCCAGCTTGGCTGGGGATGGCAGCTATGTGCAACACTCTCTGCTTCTGTGTTTTTATGGAATTATCTGGGTCCTGCGAGTATGAAGAAAGTGGGTCCTTCTAAAATTTTCAAAGCTTTGTTTCGAACCAGCAGCTCTTTGTCAGTCTGAGCAGTTGCCTGGCAGATGGAACCTCCTGGCCCCCTCCAACCTCCTGTGCGTCATCTTCATTATCACTAAATTAGCTGTGTTGTCATGTGGGATCTTAGGAAATGTGGTTTTCCTTTACTTGAATCCAGAAATATTAAATGACGTGATGTTCTTGTTAGACAAGGTGGAGGCAGGAATGAAGGTGGAACAGCAGCACACTGAGAAGGAGTAAGGAGCTGTGGCCAAAGCCTTGAAGAAAGTCAAGGTAAATAATGCACCTATTGCCCTAGAAAAAGTAGCAGGTAGGAAACAAGACCTGGAATCATACACTGAATATATAAATATGTGTAGTTCTGTATGTGGCACTTAAATTCCAGGAGAACACCCTTGGAAATTTCTATGTTGCTTTCTGAAATACTATTAAGTAGAAAGCCAAGAACCAGACCACCTGATTATGGGGCTAATAGTTTTTAAATAGTGCTGTTTAAAATTCTTGCACATTATTGAAAAGAATGAAAGAAAATGTGTTGAGTGGGTTAGTCTGTGCAGATTTCAGACAGCGCAGATGCATGCAAGTAGCAAAATACTGGTGGAAAAGCCCTGTCATGCAGTTGCTCCTTGATCTTGTAAGTTGGTTAATAAACAAAGGCAGGTCTAGAAGAGGCAGCAAAGCATTTTGTGCTGAGCAGGGCAACACAGAGACTGCATCTCCCCAGAACCTGGAAAAATCGACAGCAGTTAGTGTGTTTTCCCATTGGAACGGAGGAGGGGGCTGGTTGTGGGAATTCCATCTGCAGTGGGCTGGGATCAAGCACACGGAACACGGACATCCTGTTCTCTTCCTTAACTTATCTTTTTCACTCATAATAGACCCATCTCACTTTGACAGTAGCTGCTTAGAGGAATTTAAGATGAGGGCATGCATCAGCATATCCGATCTGTCCTGGTAGCTGCTGCTGGTTTGTTGCATCTCCATCCCACAGCCCTCACTGCAGCATCTGCCATTGCTTCCTCTGCTCTTTGCAAATCCCTTATAATCTGGGATCTGAAACATTCCAGACAATGAGTTTCACAATGAAATTACTGTTTTGCAGGAAACACACTTTCCTTTTCTGACTGATTATTTCATTAGCTTTCCCCTAATTTGTTGATGTAATGAGAAAGGAGTGAATTGTCTCTCCAGCTTTTCCATTCAATTCATCTTCATGCTTTACCTCCAGTTGTCATTTATGTACACTTTTCTTTGTATACAGCCTGTTTTTATCACTCCTCTCTTTTTATTACAAACTCCTGACATGTAGGGAAGGGCAATTCCAGCGCTGGATGCCATGTTCAGAGCACGGGTGAGCTGTGGATTTTGTGCGAGTTACTTTGTGTTACCATCATGGTTCAAAGGCAGATGATTTTCACAGTATCATTTTCATAGAATCACATGAGAATTAGGTTGGAAAAGGCCTTTAAGATCATCTGTGCTGGTAAAGGCACAATAAAGGACACTCTCACACCTGCTAGGTTCATCAGAAAGAGGGCAAAGCGAGACTTTATTTACATTTATCATACTTCACAGGGTTCTCAATTCCACCAGGGATTGGATGACATGTCACTTCCTCCTCAATCCCACTGGAGAAAAAGGATGCTCATCAAACTTTCTCTTATCACAAAAGGAATGAAAAACAGAAAAGACGGTTAAATAAACATTGGCCGTTATTTACATGAAAGTGTGTGAAAATTCTCTGACTCCAAGGCTAAAACAGAAGGCTTAGCAAAAAACAGGACAACAATCATCAAGTTCACCCACTGACCCAGCACTGCCAAGGCCACCACTAACCCATGTCCCCAGGTGCCACATCTACACAACTTTTAAAGCCCTCCAGGGATCGGGAGTCCACCACTGCCGTGGGAGCCTGTTCTTGCAACACTCCACAGTCCCAGTTTTGAATACCCTGAAGGATTTTGCACTGTTGGTAAAATAATTGCTTTTGTATTCACTTTCATGAGCCAGTTATGAGTATGGACCATCCAGAGTGTTTCATTCTCACTACCTGAGGATGAAAAATGCCAAGACTTGAGCTTTTCTCACAATTTGGTAAGAACACATCAATTCTAAAGGAGTAGGCTGACAAATTAAGAGCAATCAGAGTGAGCAAGATCTCAGCCTCTGAACAAGCAGATGAAGGAGGGAGTCAGGGATAAAGGAGGAGTTTCCATCCAGAAAACAAGTGGCTCAGTTCTCAGGGGAAGGGGCAGAAACAGGACAATTTGGTGACAAATATACCTGACTCTATGATTTTTTTAAGTTTTTCACATCAGATATAGTCAGCCACTAAAGTTGCAAGGTTAAGATATTTTCTTTATTCCAGGGGATCCATCTGCTCCTTCAAGCATTATTGCTGCTGTTCCAGCGGGGGTGCTTTGGTTTGACTCAGTTAAAGTTTAATGGGCCTTGGTCATTTTGTCTCAAAACCCTCACAGTCGAGCAGCTACAGAAGGGCAGGGCCTCTTCTAAGCTTCTACGAGGAAGTTCATGCAGACAGAAGCAGCTTCCTGTAAACAAACTAAATGTATGTTGGGTTACAAATTCATCTTTTGATATATAAACAAGAAAAGGACGTGTACATGTAACAAGGAGTGAAGCTTGGAATGTAAGTGCCTGGATGTCCAGTCCCCTCTGGATGGCCACTTGAGCTGATAGAGCAGTGGTAGACAAGAGTCTATGCAAAAGGAGCCCTAAAAACAAAGTGAAGAAACAACTGATTAATCTTTGTCTTGGATAAACATTTTAATGGGAATATTTGTGGGATTTAAGTAGTTCGAAAATCACAACTTGAGGGATGAAGTCTCCAAAAAAAAATTAAATATCATACCCCTATTCCAGCTCCTAGTAGTAATAATAAGACCAGCAGCTGGAAGCTTCAACACAGAAGAATTTTAGACTTTTTATTGGAAAGGAAACAGACTGAGTATTGCACATCTTGGATTTTTCAGTAGCTGGAAAATAAAGAAGGATATTCCCTTTGCACATGAGCTTGTGGGGTCTTGCCTGTGCCTGCAGGAGGGATTCTCTGACACAGGCAGAGCCGAATCAGCTGCTTAAACTTGGATGTAGTTACCCTTGCTGCTAAGCTTTAGTCTTGTTACCTGAGTCATGTTTCTGTTCTTTGGTTAACTACAAGATCCTCTTATTATCTTCAATTTTAGGTTTCCCAGAGAAGCTGTGGTTGCTCCACCTCTGGAAGTGTCCAAGTCCAGGTTGGACGAGGCTTGGAGCAACCTGGGATAGTGGAAGGTGTCCGTGCGCATGGCAGGGATGGAATGAGATGAGGTTCTGTAATTGTGTTTTCTTGTTTGTATCAGTTGGGAATGCCAGTATTGCTACTGTGTTGCAAAGGAAACGAAAGACTTACCAAACCAGCAGCCTTTTTAAATGTTTGGTTTGAAAATACAACACAGGATGCAATTTTTACCCAGGGCAGCTGTGTTTGGCTTTGTTTTCAAGTGCGTGCAGCTCCCGGGCAGCTGCTGTGTCGCTGCCATAGCACGTCATAGGAGGAATGAGTCTGATGTTCACATTCCCTTTACTGTTAGAGGCATTATTTTCACATTTTACAAGCCATGATCTATGCCTTGTTAAGAAATTTAAAAAGCATTATTCCAGGAAGTTAAATTACCAAATTTCTTCATTTCCCACCCCCCTTTCCACAGGGGACGTTCTGCTCTGCTCTCGTTACAAGCTCTACCTCTTCACATGCTGTTTGTAAACACTGCAGATTCCCTGCTTCCCATCGCCAGCACTTTCTTCCTCGAAAGGGACTCTCTGAAATCAGCCCTTGCAGAGAACACTGCTCTGGGTTTCTTTTCTCTTTCCTTAAGATGGGGTTTTGTGCCATCTGAAGCTTCGTTACGCTGTTCTATTTCTCCATCCAAAAGCGCTGCCAGATTTCTGTGCTCACCTGAAGTTCCTCAGTTCTCACTTGTGGGATTTCTGTGACCCTGTGCAGATTCTCTTTATTTTCTATGAAGTGATTTGTCCCTCTATTGCAGCACTTAGGACACCAACACTATCCTTACCTTTCTCATTTATTTCATTTAGAAATACTAAAGCTCATTAATGAGCTCTGTCTTGGGGTTAGGATTTTTTTGTTATTGCTAATGAACTTATTATTTGGAAACTTTCTAGCCAGCAAGGTGTTCTGGCACGTTTGAGCTAGACTTTCCTTTGCCTTCTCCAGGGCTGGAGCTCTCATGGAAGCAGAGTTACATCATCCACCAGGTTCCTTACACAATGTGTATTATGTACTCCACTGTATAACAGAAGAAAAATCATGTCATTATTCCCTCCAGATATTAAACCCCAGCTCAGCTCAAAGGGGAACTATTTGGAAAGCAAACAGCTCCCTTTCTAGTATCATCACTGGGTGCTTTTCAATATCCTGTATAATTTAGGGCTGAAAGCACCTGTCTTCTCAGCCAGATCCACGAGGCACTGAGGCGTGACCGGCTGGAGCCCGGGCACTGGAATGCCCTCCTGCTGAGTTACTGCTTTAGGCATAATCAACAGTCACTGTTTATCTGCAATCTGACTTTACACTGCATTTTCTGTGGGTCTGGTGAGACTGGAAACCTGCTTTTGAACCAGTGGCAGCAACAATGTCTGTGCATGCAAACTGGCAAGGGGTCACATCTCTGCTCCCAAACTTCTCTCTAACACCTACAAGAGGAGAAAAAGCACTTGATACAAACCAGTAAGGGCTCTATTTCAGTGTAAAAGTTGGTAAGAGAATATGAAATGTGAGCTGATTAGCAGGGTCTCAAGGACTTGAAGTATCTAGTGATTCTCTGCACAATAGTTCCTCATGATATTACCCTGACAGGCCAACCTTGGTGACAGCCAAGGGGCCATACATTGCTTGAAATAATTAAGCAAAAATATCTCACACATGGCTTCTCCCTGAGAATGTGGCCTTATCAGGTTTCAATTTTATTTTGTTTTTGTTCTGCATTATGGCTTGTTCTGCTTGAGGTTGGTTGTGGGGGTTGTGGCGGGGGGGGCTGGAAGGGAGAGAGAGCAGAGTACGCTTCATTTATTTTGGAAAAATACATATGATTTGCAGATGAACAACTACTGTGATACATTTTTGTTACCATTTCTGATTGTAGCTCTAAATGATGGTTATATTTATAATAGATGTGGTCTTGTGGGCTCAAGTGTTGAGATATTTTGGTGATTAGTATTCTAGAATGTCTTTTGGTTTTAAGAGCAAACTTATCTTGGTGCAGAAACTTAAAAGGATTTTTATCCACTGAAATTGTCAGAATTGGTTTAACTAAGCAGGTAATTTTGGGCAATGTTCAGCAGAGAAGGGGAATAGCTTTGTGTCTTCCTTCTGGCCTAAAGCCACTTGGAATGTTGATGGAAGCCATGCAACCATGAGCCAGGGCACCAGAGCTGCTCAGGTCACCATAGAAATGCTCAAGAATCTCTGATTTAGTTATTTTAAAAAGCACAATACTCTTAAAAAGCTGCGTGTGCTGGCTGAGGGCAGCCTTTCCCATAGGACATATCTCCTAACATTAGCAACAAGGATGGATTAACTGAATGATGGATGAAAGAGGATCTCTTTGAATCTTGATTTGGAACACGAAGAAAAAGAAACAAATTTTTGTTTATTTTGAGGCTTGGAAAAATGAACTTGTTTGTTACATCCACATTCAAAGTCTTTTCTTGTTTGCATAACTTTGCAGAAGGTTGAGTTTGCAAAAAACAGATGCTGACTTCAGTCCCTCAGGTGGTGTTTTGTGAGGGAGGACATGAGGCCAGGAGGTGACAGGAGGCAGCATTTGGACAAGCTTAAAATGAACAAGGGGCTCCAGCTGTAATGCTGATGGAAGTGACCTTCAGCACCAGTCAGCCTCTGGGCTGTGTCATAGAAAAACAATGACACTCTCTTCTGGCTGTTCAGAGACTTATTTAAGGGGCTGTTTAGTAGAACAACCCCCAGTGATGGGGTCTGGTGGTGCCACATTTTGAAAGCAAGCTCAGAGATCAAGCTCCTTGGAAGGGTCTTTTTGGGCACCTACTGGTAGATAACCCTGGGCAGACTTTGAGATCTCTCTGGGACAATCAAAACCTCACTGTGGTGTGAGGATACATTCAAAGGCACAGAAGAAGCTGTACAAACACCTCATCTTGTTATTCCAGCATCAGGAAAGAACTAGTGAGGATTAAAAATTAATCATTATTTATTCTTCTGGTGTTACTTGAAAGACAGTTCTTCTTCTGATACCTTGAAAGCCAGCACATGGAATTAATTGGTTGCATCATTTCACAATAACTGTCAAAACCTCTCAGTAGCTTCAAACTTAGTAGCTGGAGCAGGTCATGGGACACTCGCCACTTGGCCTGCAGCTCATGGGTTTTATTGTTCCTGGGAAAGAAGAGAAACAGTTGCAGGGAAATCTGGTGGAACAGATGTAATAATGGATCCAGTACTCACTGCATACGAGGGCTCTGCTTTCTGCTCCTAAACAAAGCAAACACAAGCATCTCTTCACTTTCCCTTGTACCACTAAGTTTTTGGTTTTGTTTTTTTTTGCTTTTGAGTTCTGAATTCTAAACTCTTTTGTCTAGAGGTGTGGAATGATTGCCTTGGAGATTTTGGGAGCTTATGCCCATTGTATCTGGAATGGAATGGAATGGAATGTTGTACTACACACCTCTGCGTGCACAGAGTTCGGGCTATTGAACCATCATCTCACTGCTGTTTGGATTACCTGGCATCCTTCATAAATTAACAGAAATTCAAGGAAGCTGGGTTGCTTAATTTGGTGGTGTTTCATTAACAAGGTACCTTGTCTCTGAAGGCTGGAGTTGGAATCTGCCAGTGTTAGGATCAGGTTTTCCACTGCAATTCCAGACTGTAGGGTTTTGCTGATTCCTTTGACCACCTTTTAGCACAGCTTTGCTGGAGGTGCTGGTGTCTCCCTGGTCTGCTGGAGAAGCCCCTGGCATGGAGAGACCTGGTTATTCATTCCATATTGTCCAATTGCCAGGACACCTGCAGAAGGACCCTGTTGATCTGATGTCCCTGGAGCCACATTGGGCTGGAGGAGAAAACAGCACGTGGCTGTTCCAGTGCAGGACTGAGGAGATTATCTGTTTTCCCTGAAAATAAACCCAATTTCAAATGGGTTTCTTTCTATCCATCGATTCTCTCAAGATATTTGGACCCACCCAACCAAGTTCAACAATGTGAGAAGGGTTAGGTTCCAATGTGGATCCTTCGCAGATTTCAGTAGAATTGGCAAGTGAGTGAACAAAGGGGACCCAAATGTGGTGTTTCCATCACAGACAAGGTTGGAGGAGCTATTCCAGACTGGTGCCTGGATCTTCACATGCCCATCAGCTTGGGAATGCTGGGGATTGTTCATGCACAGCCCTCAGGAAACTGCAGTGACCCAGGCATGAGGTCTGAGAACACCGGGGGCAACAGGAGCAGGAATATAAAGTGTAAGGAGCAAAAACTGGGGACACAGGACACAAACCTGCAGTGAATCAGTTTCCATCATTCCTGCAGTATGAGGAATTTGGATTCTTGGGTGCTGCTTAGGGTAGAATTGGTCCCACCCAGAGCTGTATAAAACTGGTGAGTATTCTGCTTAGTTTTCTCCTCTTTTTTGTTTTGGCTTTTTGGGGATTTTTTTTGTGGGTGGTTTGTTCTTTCAGGGTTTTTT
>VYXC01000690.1:1234864-1252414 GCA_013397175.1 Platysteira castanea
TTGAGGAATGGGGTGCGGGATTAGGTTCAAGTGCTGTTAAAGGCTCAAGTACTGAGGGATGCTGCAGAAAATGAAGTGCTCAAGAGGATGGCCATTTTCAGTAAGTGGACCTAATCAAGCATAGATAATGGGGAGTTAGACCATCTTTGAAAATCATGATGTGTGTCACATAAAAGGGTTGGAGACTCACTGTTATAAGTTTATTTAAGTGAAGAGAGATTTGGCTTCTTATGGATTTGAATCCTTCTAGGGACTATTGGCATGGAAAATTAAGAGGGATTTTGCTGGGGAGGTGCCTGGAGGCATTGCCTCTGTCTTGGTAATATTTATGCACACAAAAAGAACCCAAAACAGGATTGTTAACCTCTCAGACTTCTCCAAGGCATTGAATAGAGGCTTGTGTTTCACTGAGAGAAAGCAGGATGTCATCTGCCAGAAAAGCAATTTCATATTCTTTATCATGGGCTGTGATGCCCTGCATCTCATTTAAGGCTTTGAAGTGCTCCGAACCCTCTTGCATTATCACCAAATCCCCTCCAGTGAACGTGTTCAGGGTAAGGCACATATCTTAAAGGAAATAGCCATGCAAGGAGCCTTCCCTGTGATAGCTGAGACGTTCGTGCAGACATTGCAGAGCGTAATCTAAAACTTCCTTGGCTGCAATTAAGTAAATCCTGTGTCCTACAGCACTGAGATAATATCTCCACAGAAATGCTTTTTAAAAGTTTCCTGTTTCCATTGTGTTCTCAATCCCCATGGGATAATATTCTCATTCACCGAGTCCTGGGCCCTTAAAAAAATAATAATTAATACAGCTGTGAGTCAATGGGATTCCCCAAGTTTCTTTTTTGGTTCTTGCTTAAGGAGCATTGCAACACACAGGGTTTATTTGAGCAGTCTGGAGGGATGCTGGGGTTCTCACACAGTTGGCTGAGCCCAGGGACATGAGAGGGAGGCAAGGGAGAATGTGGATTCTCAGGATGCACATCAGACCCTTTTATCCCACACTTTGTCTGCATTAGCAAAGATTTTCCCCGTCTCTGCCCCATGGCTCTGTGTTTTGGGGAAGTGCTGTCTTGTGATGAGCACACTGGTACCTTGTACATGTGGATTCAGTCCCAACTCTGCTCTGATTCAGTGAATGACTTCACCTGCCTCAGTTTCTCCAGCTCTAATGAATGATGACCAACACAAGGGCATAAAAATAATGCCACGGTTCCCAAATCTTTTTAACCCACTTTTGTGCATACCCATGGGTTCTCTACCTAGCTTGGGAGCCGGCAGCTCATCCTTCAGGAGGATTTTGAGCCTCTCCAGTGAAAGCTGCTGGGTAGTGGAGCCTTTGTGCAGCTGCCTGGTGGGAGATGGTGTCTGGTTCTCCAGAGGAACCCAACCCACAACTGAGTGGCTTGACTGTGTCTCCCTGATCTGCTGGACACACTGCTCTGAAGTGAGTCTCAGGAGACCACTGCATTTCCCAGGGCATTTTGGATCTGCTGCTCCATCCCAGGGAACAGGAGAAGGAGGAGAAAATGGTCCATAAAATTTCCATTACTCTGAAAAGCAGAAACATCTGTTGGAGCCTGCAAGTGAGGTTGGAAGTGGTATTTACCAGCAAGAAGCTGGCATCTCGTCCATTCAGACCCTCTGCAAAATAACTCCTGCTTCCTCCCATGGAAAATAACATGGAGGAATCTCTGAGTCAGGATCTGCCCTGGGCACTGATAAGGCAGCAAAATCCTCACTCTCAGCCAGGCTGTGTGGATGGACCGACGCTCATGGTGCATCTGCCCGGGCTCCAAACAAGGAGCATCTCATGAAATCCCAGCTCAGCAATGGGCTGTTTCTAATAACAAGCCTTACATAAAGTCAGCTGTTCTGCATCACGCACTCTGAGTTTAGGAACTCAGCTCTTTAAAGCAGAGTTTCAGAAAACAAGCTGGATTTTTTAATTTTTTTTTTTTAAGGAAGGAATTGGAGGAAGTGGCAAAGTTCCCAAGTTATCCAGAGACCTGTGGTTCCTCTGCTCCCAGGTAAAACGTGTGTTAGGGAAAGGCAATAGTCTGCTTTTTAAGATGGATCCTTGGGTCTACATGATGCTGGGTTTCTCCACATAGAGCCCATGACTGCCCCTTCCATGGTGATTTTGGTGCTAGGATGACAGGCACCTTCTCTGTGATTGCAGAGCCGCCCCAGCAGAAGCTGCTAGAAGAGTTAGAAGTCTTCAGTGCAGCAAGTTACCTTTTCCTCCTAAAATAAAAGTGGTGTCCTGCTGTCCTGGCTGTGTGAGCTTCCCAGAATTATTCTGGACCCTGATAAGCCAGAGCTTAAATATGGAGAAATGACCTGCACCTGGGTAAGTCAAATATCCACCTAAGTTTTAAAAGAATGAGAGGTATGTGTAGGTCTGGTTTGGTTTCTCCTGTTCTCTGGTTGCTTCTTGATTTCGTCCTTCCCCAGACTCCAGGTAAGACCAGGTGTGCTCTGGGTGGCCACCAGAGCAGACTTTTCTGGGAAAAAGGTATGAAATCCAGAGGCTGGAAGCTACTGTGAACAACATTCCCTGGGTGGTATCCTCTCCTGCCAGGTGGGGGTCTGATGGCAAATTTGTCATATGAAGTGTGGCAGGAAGGCAATTAACATCCTTGGCTTTCATCACAGGAAGATTTGCCAGCTGCTTCCTCCAGTCTGTTTTATTGTGAAGCACCTCGTTAAAAAGCAAAAGGGGTTTAAAAGGTGGTTTGAAAACCAAGAGGTGAGAAAGGCTCTCCGGTGTCACTGGTGTGGTGTCCCACAGACACAAGTCACTTCATTTGGTCACACCCTTGCCTTGCTCCGAGAGCTCAGAGGAGCACGTGAGTCAGTGTGTGCTGAGCAGGGGCCGCTCCTGCACTGAGACATTGGCTGATTTTCGAATTAAATTAATTGTAAACTCTGTACTTATACTGAGCTGGCCACCTGTGACGGGAGTTGATTTAACAGGTTATTTCCTCGACTTTGTGCAAATCTTTTTGAGACTTGACTCTCTGGGTGCCACTGCTGCTTCCCGGCCATGCAGCCCTGTTGGAGGAGGTGTCTGGGTTTGCCCACCCTGGTACAGGGGGCACAGGGACACTGAAGGTCCCAGGGAAGGAGGCCAAGATCATAATTCCCCCGTCTGGGGCTCCTGCAATACTTTAAATCTGTTTTTTCTCCATTCCACCTGTGCTGCACAGCTGGAGAGTGGTTGAAGGGTGCAGTTGTTTAGGGGGTTCTGTGCATCCCTCTGGGGCATCCAGGCCGAGCACTGTCAGGGACTACATCGCAGGCTAAGCCATTACAGTGACTATACATGGCATTTCTCTCTGTCCTTTTGCCAGGTTTTCTTCTGAGGATAATATATGTGCATTGCAATGTTGGCTAACAATGCTGGAGGAACTCTTGCAAATGACCCATTTTTTTGGTGAGATAATCTGTGGGTTATTAAAAAGACATATATTTAAAAATCCTAAAGTCAACAGATTTGCATGAAAAATTGTCTGCCTTGCCTGGCTTACTTGACACTTTGGCTGTCTCAGAACAGATGGGACAACATCCAGCTGTGGGAAAGGAAATACATTTAATGTTCATATTGTGGTCATTGAAATGTGAGGGGCACCAACGGGCTCATAAGGAACCATTGAGAAAATCCCCAAAGCCTATCAAAGCCTAGGTTGCATAATTTTGACATAACAGCACTGCTCGGAGTAGCCGTGCTAAATCTAATGGATGTCCAGGCTGCTCAGCCCTGTCATGAGAGATTAGGTTTGATTAAGACCAGTGTGTTTCAAGAAATCATTTGTCCCTGCAGATCCATGCAGGATGTTCCTGTGGGCTTAAAGAAGAACCTCTGAGGAGGCAGAAAGCTGGTTCTTTCTGGAGGGAGAAAACACAAGAGACAGACTGGATTGAAAAGAAAAAAAGGACCCTCAACTGTCCCTAATTTTCATTAATGTTGCTGGTAAAAGAGAGTTCCTCTGGTGGGATCAATCACTTGCTGCCCTGGTGAGTAGGAGCTGCTTTGAGTAGCTTTGGCTATGTGGTGCTTTCTTGAAAGTGTAGAACTGGTGCTAAAATAATTTATTCTGTGTAAGAAAACCCAAAGGTGAATCAAAAACTGGCTTCATCTGTACCATCCATCCTCTCTGCCTTCTCCAGGGAGCTTTGGCAGTGAGGGCAACATCCAGGCCCATGAGAGCCCTGTGTCAAGGGCTGAGATGGCCCTGCAGCTTGGAGGGACTCTCTCACTGCAAATCCCTGCCAGCCAGATAGAGTCAGTCCCCTGCAGTATTTCACAGATCCCCTCTTCCATTTTTTCCCCCTTCTTTTCACTTAGAGATGAGCCTGGATTTACCCCTTCCTGACTCTTGATAAAGTTGATCAATGGACCATCTCAGCCATGTGTAGTGGGCAGAACAAAAGCTCCTGAGCGTTCAGATCCACCTCCAAACTGCACAGCTTGAGCCCATCTCCACGTTTAATTACACCAGACCATTCCCATGTGTCTCTGGGAAAGACGCGTCCCCTCATCTCTGTATCTGCTTAAAAATTTTATCAATTGCCATTTTTCTAAATCCTTCTATCAAAGAAATCCTCTCCCCTCCCTCCTAAATCTCTTGCACTTGGAACTTCAGGGAACAGAGCAGATGCAGTTTGATGCCCTCATCCAAACTAATGATTTGTTTCTGGCCGAGAACACGTTACCATCAAGGGGTTTTAATATTCTGCAGAATTTAGTGGAGGCCAATGGAGTAGGAGGGGGGTTAGATGCTCTGCCTTTGCCAAGATGTTTATGCAGCAGGAATGTTATTTATGTAAATCTGGAAGCACTCTTGAAGCGATAGCCTTGCTCTTGCATCTCAGACTTTTTTCATTAAGTCGTTGATCTTCCTTCAAAAAAAAAATTTTTTTTAAAATAAAAAAATCCCTCTGAAAACCTAAAACTCGAGCATGAAAAGTGCTTGGGGAAAATATTTACTGCATAACTGCTCCAAACTACCCACATTATACAGACCACGGCAGTTCCTGAAGAATGCTGGGGTAACAACCGCCAGATTCGGGGTTTCACACATCCGCTTCCCTCTTCTCCAGCTGCCTCCTTTCTCCTTCTAAATGAAGTTATTGCCTGTTCCAACATCTCACTGTCCTCTTTAGGGTGAGACTGTTTCACCTAAACAGGCTATGTACACACACTAAATTAAAATATGAAGTATAGGAGGTCCTGATGCCCAAGGTACACACGCAGGGGATAAGCACCATCCTCATCTCCAAGCTGTTCCTTTCTCACCAAAACAAAGCCCTGTAGAGACCACCTTCCTTGCATGAAGCAAACAGATTCTGGCACAACTCAGTCTGTGCTCCTGATTTTTTTTTCTGAAAGATGTGCTCTACTTGTAAAGTTTTTAACATTTTATATATTTCCTCCCTGTACATAAATGCTGCTCACAGCTTTGTCTGTTAAAGACCCAGCATGTAACGGGAAAGTTTATCAGGATGGATTGAAAAGCACAAGGTGGACACTTATGGATGGTTTCTGTTGTAGGGGAAATCAGCCAAAAGTGTCAAAGCAGGGCAGCCTTGGCACACTGAGTGCTCATTGTGTATATCCATGTGATATGTATATATCCATATATATGGATATCCATATCCATGAGGAGACAGGGACATAAACCAAATGAGGTGGTGGCAGGTAGAGAAAGCCTGGATGAAATGTTGCTCAGAGGCCAGGGTGTGTATGAAGCTTCACAAATTCAATCTCAGCTGCCTTCCCTGGAGGGACACGGATAACCAACCTGCAGAAGTGCTTCTCCAGAGCCCTGTTATCCATCCCGAAGAGCTTTAAAAAAAATCTCCAAAAAAGGCTAGTGGCAGTTTTGGATCATTGTATGGATGCACTGTGAAAGATTGGCAAAGCTGGTGATGCTGTGACCTGCTCACTGCACCTTCAAGTGCCCGGTGAAGTTCCCACTGCACGGAAGACGCTGCCTGGGCAGAATTGTTCTGCACACTGTGGAAATCAGGAGCTGGAGAGAAGTGGATGATGTGTTTCAGGTATTTTAATGTGATGATTTCCACTTAAAAACAGTTAACCTGTCTTCTGCAGCCAGCAGGATACTGATGCTGTTAATAGAGTGTGTGTGAGGAAGCAGCAAGTCTGACAAAACACATTCCTGAAAACCAATAACATGAAGCACTTGTGGATAGAAGCAAGTGAGAACTGGAATACCCTGGGAAATAACACCGATCAATAACGTCAGCTTGGAGTTTAGTGCAGCGTGGAGTTTAGTCCACACAACTCTGATTCCTGATTAATTGGGAAACTCTTCCTTGGCGTGTCATTCCTGTGACTCTATGCAGATAGTTCACTTCGCTTATCTTTTGGGGATTTGCATTATCTGCACCAGCAGCACAATTTGACCATATCTGATCCTCTCAGAACCCCAGCCAGCCCAATGGCAAAATATAAACATCTGCCTGGAAACGATTTTTGCAGGGCATATATGGTAATGATGGGGATTCAAAGGCAGCAGAAGCGCACCTACAGATAGCACTGCGAGCACCCCAGACCACATCTTCTGACTGTTGCTCAAGGATCCTTCCAAGTATAACACATTTGTGAAGCTCACAGCAGTAGCAAAGGGAATGAAAAAAATGGTGACAACAAGCCAAGTATTAATGCTTTTATAACCCAGCAACCCAGGCAACAGCAACAGAAGTTGTTTTACAGTCAGCACCTGACCACAGCGAGGCCATCAACATTCAAGCCTGTCCAAAGCTGAGAGAGCACAGGAAAACATCTTGGATCCCCCATTAATTAACCCTCTATGTTTTGTGGTTTTGCATCCCAAAGCTTTACTTTCAGCAAAGGAGGACAGGAGTGCTGTGGGCCGGACCCACGGAGCTTGGCAGATCACACCAGATGTGCAGCTGCCTTTAAGCTCCAGCCATAGAGCTAAAATTAGCTTTTAGAAAAGAATGTTAAAAGCAACCAAGATGCATTTTTTTATTGCACTTTTTTTTTTTGGTCATGTATTTTGTTGGGTTTTTTTTTTCTAATAGCAGGTATGAGACCAATTATTTGCATTTTCTCCAAGCAGTTGTTACTGAGGTTTATTAACATCTGGAGTTTGACCTAGACCATCAGTGTGTGGCACTGGTAGCAAACAGGATTATGATGTGGCAAGGGGACATTCTTATGTGCATAAAGAATTCTTGGACTTCTTCCTGCTAGGGATGCTTGGATCCCTCAGAGATGGGTGTGGGGTTTATGAGGAGGGGGAGGAGGGGTTACTTGCTGGTTTTTGAGTCTCAGTGGGTAACACCCTACCCGTGGGGCAAATAGCAGGCAAATCAGAACCAGGAAGTGATGTGGCACATGCACATGAAAAATGATGGGTGGGGAATATTAACCAAACTCTAAAGGAACTTGGGATAGGTGCCAAGTCGTGTTCTGGTTCAAGCCCTTTGCTTGGCTCATAGTTGATCTCAACTCAGTGGCCCACTCAGAAAAACCCATCTCTCTCAGATGCAGTGAGGGGCAGGAAGGAAGTCTCTGGTTGTTTTTGTTTTGAAACCTAATTTGGACCGGGACGTGTTGGGGACTGTCCCTCGGACAGTTGATTACTCATGGCTCCTGCATTGCTCAGCACGTTCCAACTCCCTCTCAGGCCCTTCATCTTGAGAGCAGCTCCTGCCCCGTGCTCCTGATGTGATGGGAAAGGCTGATTAGCCATGCCTGGTGAGTTCAGTGCAGTCCAACAGCAAAGAATGACTCCAGGAGCCAGTGCTCAGCCAGCAGCTCTAGCACTTCGCAGGTTTGAAGGGAAATCCGGAGGTGGCTAGGCTTGGACAATCACTGAGGACACCTGCTGCCCTCACTGGGCATTAAACTTCATGAAAGTTGACAAGTTCCTCTTGATATGCAGTTTTCACTCCAGTGGCCTTCATAGCAGGGTGTCCTTTAGATCCCCAATAGTGCCAGTCTCCTGTGCCAGTTTAGCCATGATTGTGGAAGATCTGGGTTTGAGGGGACAGTAGATGGTCAGGCGTATTTATACAACTCTGGTTATGAGCCCTGAAATCAATCAGTGCTGGATCAGAGCTTTTCCAGCTTCTTCGTATGAGAAGTCCTGATATCGCCCTGGGATGACAAGACCACAGCACTGGTCAAGCCCTGCGTCCTCTCCTGAGACACTGGGATTCAGGAGGACCTGGAAGAGGTGTAGGAGAAGGATTCCCGGGTTTCACATGAGATCCAGTCCCAGCTTTACTGACCTACCACATCATGTGAAAGGTGCTAAGTGACCACAGCAAGAGCCAGGGTTTATCTTCTGAAGATAATTATTCATTAGAACAAAAGACCATGGATTAAAGAATGTCCTTCAAGAAATGCTGAGTAGCTGAGCCCAGGCAAGATATGATTTGATGAAATAATTAAGAAAACGTGCCTAGTTTCCTTCAATGAAACATGCAAGCCATCTCTAAATGCTCATTCGTTATGTAGAGCTTTTACTGCCTGGATTCTAATTTTTCACAGCTGTAAACAGAAGACAAAGGGTGGTGGAAAAAGAACAGTCCTAAGTAGGAAGGAAGAGGTGTGTGATCAGAAAACCTTTGGCAAGTTAAGAGGATTAAGAAAGGCCCCAATGTTCTGATTTTAAGTTCTCTGAGTTGGACTAACATCATGGATTAGATTTGGGTGGTTAAGAGGAAGAAAATACCTCATTAAAAAGAAGCAATTGGGTTTAAAGTTGTTGTAAGACAATGGCTGAAACAGCTCAACTGGAATGGTCTCGCTTGCTTAATTCTGAGGTTTTCTGTGTGTGTTTTAATGCCCTCCCCCACCTCTTCACTCCCACCATAAAGCCTGCAGGGTTTGCCTTAAAATATTATACATTCATTCCTTCTGCCCTCTTGGTATCACTGTATTTGGGATGTGTTAAGCTCAGCGAAGCCAGGCTGGTATTCGGAAATCTTCGGTGTGGATGCTGTGAATGCTGAAAATTGGCACTGGAAAAATAAGACTCCAGTCTTATTTTTATTCAATTATTTCAAGTCCACCTCTTCCTTTACAAAAAAAAAAAAAAAAGTTGGATTTTTACACCCTTCCTCTTTGCAAGGTAGTAAACTAGTGGTAATTAAGGAGATGGTCACTGCAGTGGGGTTAAACTCTGCAGATGAGGAGGGAACTCGGAGCTGAACACTGTCATCCCTTTCCCAGCTTTCTGAAAACACACACCAGCAAAATTGTGGGAAAATCAGAGGAATCCGTATTTCTGGGGAAAAGTGAAATAAAAAAAGATCTGAAAGAGCAGGAGTAAGCAAGATCAGCATGGTGAGAAGGCAGCCAGGAGGCTATAGAGTAGTAAACAGCCAAGCAAAACCAAAAAAACCCCTGTGTCTGCGATTGCCTTTCCTGAGAAATCACCTGGGAACCGTTTAGTGCTGGTGGAAGGTTCCTGTGGCAAGGTTATCCTTGATTTAAAGCTCTCCAGTGGCTCACTGAGGAATGTTTACTTGTTCTTGGAAGACAACAGAAGAGCTGAGAGTACCATGGCTCGGGCAGGTGCAAGTCCTGTTGGCATCCTCCCACATGGAGCTCCATCCAAGGAGGAGATCAGTCCAAGATGTCAGAAGGTACCATAACCCTCCTTGGTTGAGCAGTTTTGGGTTTGAAGGGGATGCATGTGCTCTCCCCATTGGCATGCAGGGGACCCTCTTCCCTTAGACCATCTCCGTGCCACCTTGGCTGCTTCCTCCTGCTCCTGCCCTCCAACCAGGCAGGCTTTTTTCATTTTCACACTGAAGGCAGCTCAGTTCCTCTGAGAGCAGCTCCCTCAGCCATAGCATCTTGCCAATGGAAAAAGTGACACTAAAAATAAACTTGTTTCGGAAAGAAGCAAAGGCAGCTTCCAAAAATCCCCAACTAAAGAGGAAAAAAAGAAAGCAAACCACCACCACCCCAGTCTAGACAGCTGCACTAGGTGGAGGCAATAACAACCAAAAGGAATAAATTAAACTGTGGTTAAGGGGAGAATTTGTCTCCCCTGATTACAAGACAAAAGAAACCCAACTCCTTGTTTGCAGAAAGAGATGTTTGGGAATTTCTTGGGCCGGCTGAGGGCCTATTAGAGTGATGTGAACTGGAAATGGAGCTGAGGGCTCTGGCTGGTTGCACGACCCAGCTTCGGACCACACACGACAAGAGAGGTTTTGACAAGGCAGTGAGTAGTGGTAGGTGGCAAAACCATCTGTTATTCTGCTGAGGAACAGAATGGACTTGGGCTGCGTGGCCTCAGCACTGTCTGCGGTGGCAATGGGAGGAGAACGAGTCCCTCTCCTTCCAGATGTCTTGAGCTGCTTCTCAAAACTGCCTGGCAGCTGTAGCTGCACCAGTAATTGATGGATATGAGTTGTGACCATGGTCTGAAAATCCATGGGGTGATGGATTCGGCCTTTTTATCATTCCAATTGTGATTGAACCAAAGGCTGGGTCCTGCCCATGCTCTGGGTGGATTTTGCTGTTTTATTTTTGGGTTATTCCTGCACTGGTTTGTGCTTTCTATGTCCCAAAGCTTACCTGTATTTACATGTGCCACACAAACTTTGACCCCTTCACTTGCTTTGGGGTGGGCAGGGTTTCATGCTGTGCAAGTGCTCATGGAGACTCCAGTGGGAAAGCTCTACTGTATTTGTTTGGTTTTTAACTTCTAAGGGACCAACTGAAACTCACCTAAAGAAATACCACGATCGTTTTATCAGTTCTCTTTCTCCTCTTAATGAAATTTGTTGTTGGTTTGTGCAAGATCCATGGTGTAGAAATGAAATATCTATTTCAGAGTGGCATTAAAATATGGAAAGAAAATCTAAATGTTTTTGGTTTAGGAACTGTACCCAGAGCCTGGCTGGGCATTGGTTCCCATCCCACATCAGGCGTAGCAGAGGGAGGACCTGCACAGCATCATACTTTGTGTCCTCTATCCTGGACATGGGCAGCTGACATAAAAACAGGGCCAGCTCACCTGCCTGTAGTCATTAAGGATCACTTGGCACTTGATAAAAGCCCCAGTTTTTGCCCCAGTGTCCAACCTGAATTCCAGTTTGCTTATTAAGATTTTTCCTACATGCAACTCATCCCATGATTTCAGCTGAAACACAGATTTTTCTTTCCCTTTCCCACAGCTTTGCACTGCAGAGGGGCTGCGTTTCAGTGGTAAACAAATCGTGGGGAGTTTTGGTACAACCGATTAGTCAAATAGCTTAAAAATGCTGGCAACCAAGTGGAAAAAAGGGTCTGCAGTTGGCTTATTTATTCACTGCCTGGAAGTTTCCTTTTAAAATTGAATTATTGATTAAAATTGGATTGTTTGGGGTTTTTTTAAGGTAGTAGCTGTTTACAACCAGACGTGCACAGCCCGTGAAATCCCTGGACCTTGGCTCAGCTGGAATTTGGTGTCAAATCAAACCTGTTTGAGAACCCAGGGAGTGTGGTGGTATTTCCGAGAGCCAGTGAGGGCATTGCTGGCACAAGAGGCAACTGCAGAGGTTAAACTTAAGGAGCTGGATGCTCAGGGAGGTTTGGTGAAGTGTCCCTGACCATGGACTTGCTTCCCGTGCGTGGTCTGGATTTGTTTGCCCGGGATGCGGTAACGTCACAGAAATGGGGTGGGTTGGCTTGGGCTTGTCTTCTTCCTGTGCCAGGCAGGTTTAATCAACCACGCTGGAGGTTTTGCTTGCTGTCCCAAGGAAATAAGCCTGATATGAGCAAGTCATCTCCATCAGTCCATGTTCTTTTTCCAAGACTTTCTACACCTCCTGCAAAATACCTGCTGGTTTTGTGAGAGTCATGGGCTGGAACGAGGTGAGAGGTCCACGTACCATCCCACCAAGGGACCAGCTGTCGCTGCACCCTGGGGTGAGACTCCAGACAGACAGGGAACGTCATGGGTGCTCCAGCAAAAGAAGGTTTACTTAGGATTTGCTTCTACTTTGGCATAAAGTGACCCAAGATGCACAGCCACAGCAAATCCTGCCTCGACAAGTGCCTCTCCTGACAGGTACACTTGGATTAAGTATTTATGTCTGCCTGGAAGGAGCCGGGCTGCTGAGAGCACACAAGCTCACCTGGACATCATGAGCCAACCCAAGCTATTTGGTGTAAAGGGGAACCCACGACGATCCCAGCGATAATAAATCCACCCTGTGCAAACAGAAAATGAGCAACGGGAGCCGTGCGGTTCTTCCTGGCTGCTCTGCAAACATCGAACACCCCTGGGAGCTGTGGGAGCCTGGCTCAGCCAAAGCCTTGACTGTCCCAGCCACGGGCACCAGGCAGCCCAAACACGCTCCGGGTGGATAATCATCGGGATGGGTCTGTATGAACAGTGGATAAAAGGCATCGTGCCACTGCTCTCCCACCTGATCTGCTTCCTCCTCCCCAGCCCCTTTTGATGTTTGCTTTCACGGCGATTTCTTACAATGTGAAATTCATCCTGGGTTTAATGGTTTGGGAATGATGTGGTTTTTCAGACGAACAGAACAAGGATGTAGAGCTCTGAAAGATGTCTCTGCTCTTTATCAGCGATTTCTTTCAAGTACAAAATGCTTTTTCTTTCCCTTTTTGTTCTGTAAAGGTGGATTCTTCCCCTGCCCTGTTTACTAATTAAAATTTAGTTGGTAAAGAATAAGTATATTGTCCCTGCTAGGGTTTGATCTATTGTTATTAGGGCCCTGTGTTGTTACAGATGAGATCAAAGAATTTAATTTATGATGGGTGGATAGGTCAAGTTCAGTCGTCTGAAGCGAGTGCAGGGTAGAAAGCACGGTCAGACAGTGATGCCTTAAGCAGCAGCCCAGTCAGTAAGTTCCTCCTTGTAATACAGCCCCACTTTCTCCAGCTTTGACTCAAGAAAGTCAAGCAGTCCTTTGGATATAAATATTTGAGGACAGCTGGATGCAGTATAAGAAGCCCCCTCTGCCTTCTATTAGTATGATATCAACACCACCAGAGGAATCCAAGGTTTAAAATAAAGGAAACATCCTGGAATCACAACTGTGTGTTTCAGCCATCCCAGTTCACAGGTTTGCATTGTGTCTGAGTGCCTGCTGCAACTTCCTATGGTATTTTTAATGTGATTTTAAAATATCTCTTGAGCTCACAGCAAGAATCTCTAATTAAGACCTAAAGTTGATGCTGCAAAGCCTTAGTCACACCCTAATAACAAAAGGGGAATGGGGTGGGGGGTGAACAAATTTATTGGGTCTGCTTATGGTCTCTAGCTGCAATATTTTCCTTGAACTGTGCTCAAAGAGGAATGGGTTGGATTATTTCCATTTCATCTTTATTTATTGCACATCAGTGTGCAGCACTGTTATGAAACCAAGCAAGACACCCACCTCTCCCCTATGCCTATGGAAACCATGAGGACTGGCCTGACATGTGAGATGAGTGGCTTGGGAGCAGTTTCTGGGCTCTGTTATTGGGACACATCTGTGAATGCATGGGTCTTATAGCTGGAGACATGGGATGTGCTCTCCCTGTGTTCTGCCCAGCTGGACTCTGGAAGCTGTTTTGGGTGGGAACCACATCTCTTTGTGTCTGTCTGGAGAGCGCTCAGCACACCACGGGCTGGTGGAAGAGGCGGGACAGCTCGGGGCTGTGGCTCTGCCTGGAATGGAGCAACAGGAGCTTCCCTGTCAGCTCCGTCACTGGGCTTTGCCTCTCCATGTTCAGTTCTGTGTCCCTCCAAGCGCCCTGTGGTTTCTCTGGGCCAGGCAAACTCCTCCTTCAGCGAAGCTGAAGCCTTTGTGTAAGAGCCAAGTGCAAAATGTCACTGGTTTGAAACAACGAAATTCCTTTCCTTGACCTGCCTCATGGAATATGAGGAAACAGTGTCAGGGCTCCATGGATGGATTTCTGTGGGTGAACACTTCCCTGCCCTGATGTGGTCACTTTCTCAAAGGGTCCATGTTTTCCCTGGTCAACAAGTTTTGGGTTTTACAAATGTCCTCATCTAAAACCCCCAGAGTGCCTTCTGCCTCACAGGGCTTCTGCTCCAAGTCCCTCTTCCTTGGCTATTTCTTGTCTAGTTTGGTGGTAGTTTGAGCTTGTCATGCATCCTTCTCCTCTCTCTGCCTGCTCCTGCTCCCAGGCTGTTCCTCAGTTGTACCTGGCATTGAGGCCACAATCAGGGAACTGATCTGCCACTAAAAAACAAAACAGTGGAAGTTTCTCATAAATTGTGATGGTTTTATTTGGTTATTTTGAGGTGAGGGCAGTTGCTCACACAGGCTCAGTGTGGTCACACACAGGGCAGGGGATGCTCAGGAAGGAGGTGCCTGGTACCTGTGTCTCAGCTGGGCTCCCACCTATGCCGTGGTCTCAGGAGATTGGCCACGAACTGTGTGCGTGGTACAGAAACACTTTCCTCCAGTGGCTGGTCAGAGGAGTCAAAGGACTGGCAGTGGCATTTCAGCTATAGCAACACAATTGAAGTATTTTCAGTTCCTGGTAAAACCTTTGGATCATGATTCGCCTTTTTTAGTGACTTTTTCTTTCTTTGACGTTGGGAGATCAAACTCTGTAAGGTGTAACTGCAGCTGCACAACCCCACACAGCTGTTTGGGCCCAGGGAAGGTTTGGTCAGGGCTGTTCTGTTGTTTTCCATTTTCTCACTCATCCATTCCTTGGCTGATATTCCACAGCTGTAACAGGGCAATATTGGAAGAGATGATGCTCTCAGGGCATTGTTTTAACCCAACAAGAAGCTGTAAATACGCGATACCTCGGCGTGTCCTTGTAAATCTTGCAACCCACGAGCTGGAACCAAGAAGCTCACACAGTCTGAATCAGCCTCAGGGATGCTCACACACATCGTGTTGCTCATCCAAACCCAAACCCCAACACTCTCAAAATTTTCTCATTATGGCTCTGACTTCCAGTCAGCTTGGAAGCTTTAAAAGGGGAACTGGTGGGTGGTATAGTGTCTGTCTTAGTGTCTTCCTTGCATTTACTGCCTCTTCCTTTCTGGAATAAAAGCTTCAGTTTTATTTCTCATAACTTTACAATGCATCATCTTGGAAATCAATCTTCCCCTTCAATTTACTTAATAATGCTGTCAAAAGTCATCAGCTAGAAAGCATTCAGTGGTGAACGCAAGAAAACTTTTCAAACCCCTCCATGATGAGCGAAAGGGACAAAGAAAATCTTTTACAACTTAGTTTCTCTGTTTCAGTAAAATAAAAACAGCCTCCAGAGAGACATTAGTAACTGTTGAGAACGAATATTTACATGTAGTAATTTATCTTCATGTTTATAGAAACCACAATTAAATATTACTTTTTTTTCATCTTCAGAAAATTGTAATTAGAGATCTGTGGCCAGTTTTTTTGGGGAGGGAGTTAAAAATTATTTTTTTAAAGGCTTTTTAATGTCTAGGGATTTGTGTTTGTTTCTGTTGACTAATCTATAGAGTAAACTGCCCAGGCCCTGAGGTGACTCACGGGCTGTGCAGATGGTGAGATTTGCTCCGGGCTCTCAGCGTTCCTCCAGGAGGAGGAAGAGCTGGTTCCACGTCCTCGTCCCCTGCTGCAAAGCCAGAGGGTGTGTGAAAACCCCTCCTGGAGACCCAGCTGCAGGAATCCTGGGTTTTCCAAGCAATTACATTTTTGGGAAGCTTGTGCTCTGACCCAATGCGAATGAAATGGGATTAACTGGGGGCTTCTGGAGGCTGCCAAGGTGGGAGCCAAGGGAGGATGTGGATGTGGGGGAGGAGAGCAGCTCTTGGAGAACAAAATAGGTTCTTTTCAGTCTCACCTCTCACTTAACTGTGCATTGCCCAGAAAGACATGGAGGGGCTGGAACGTGTCCAGGGAAGGGAACAGAGCTGGGGAAGGGGCTGGAGCACCAGGAGCAGCTGAGAGAGGTGGGGGGTGGGGCTCAGCCTGGAGAAAAGGAGGCTCAGGGGGATCCTTCTGGCTCTGCACAGCTCCCTGACAGGAGGGGACAGCTGGGGAGGGGTCGGGCTCTGCTCCCAGGGAACAGGGACAGGACAAGAGGAAATGGACTCAAGCTGTGCCATGGGAGGTTTAGGTTGGATGTTAGAGAAAACTTCTTCACTGAAAGGGTTGCCAGCATTTGAACAGGCTGCCCAGGGCAGTGGTGGAATCACCATCCCTGTAGGGATTTAAAAACCATGTGGATGTGGCACTTGAGGACATGGGTGGACTCGATGACCTTAAAGAATTTTTCCAACCTTAAAAAGTCTATGATCTTCTCCAACCTAAACGGTTCTCTGATTCTTGTGGGCAGGACAAGGGGAGCTGTGCTCTGTCTCAGTAATGAACTCTGACTGTCCAGGAAAGCATTTATTTTTGCAAAATTAAAAAGCGGGAGGGGTGGGGAAAATCAATGGATCTGTTTATATCTGTACAAAGAAGGCAGAAAAGTTAATGCTAACGTGTTTCTTCATATCCCTAGAGCAAAAACGTTTGCAGGATGGTAGTCCAGCACAGGTGGTAAGTGATCAATACCTTTATTTATATATTTTTAAGGAATGGCAGGACATGGAGGAGGTGAATGTACAGAACCCTACAAACACATTATATTCACGTGTGGATGCTGTAGGCATTGTATCACATAGACTTCAGGAGTCCATCTCTGCAAGTCAGGTAAATATGATGGGGTTTATTTTTTTCAGTAACACAAGCAGATTTTCAGAACACTAGACTAGACACAACACAACAAAACTCAAGAGTTTTGTCCATTTTCCCCAAACTGGTAACAGAGCTGAACTTTTTTCTAGTCCTCCCCTGCCATGTATAAGGTCAGCCCCATCCAAACCCATGCTACATCACAGCAATCCAAACACCACCTGAAAATCAGCTTGAGCAAATCTGCTTTGGTCTGAGTGTAGTGAAAAGCTTTGTGAAAAATCATTTTAAAAGATGAAGGCTTTCCTGTTGTTTTTACTGACAATATCTGCCTTAAAATGGAGAGAGCTCTGGCGTGGGTCTCTATCTATTCCAGCTGCAGTGTTATGGCAGGAGCATGGAGGCACAGTCCCAGGTGGAAACACTGCAAGGAGTGGTTTGATGACAGCACAGGGGTGGCCTGGCAGTGGGCGATACCACGGAGAGAAGTGGTTAGGCCAGGAAAGGGTCTGAATGTTTCAGCTGCAAATATGTTTAATGTTCTCTGCTTTGGAGAGAATTTCCAGGGATTTTAATTCATCAGTTTGCCTGGTTTTTAATGGGAATGAGGGTGATTCTCACTGTTCTGGGCTTGGGCTGATGGAGAGCACTGGGTGATGATCAATCACTGCTGTGGTTGAGGCTTCACCAATAATTTCTGTCCAGGGCTGGGTGAAGCTACAAATGCTGCCTGGTCTTCTGAGATGGGCAAATGCTTTATTTTCCCTGTTTTGTGAATTTCCTTCATGTGTGTTAATGCTACATGTTATTAAAATCGATTACCTCCTTCACTTATTTCCTCTGCTCTGGACTCAATTACTTTGCTTCTCTCTCTCTCTTTTT
>VYXC01000690.1:1252426-1263391 GCA_013397175.1 Platysteira castanea
TTAAAAAAGTAGTTTGAAGCTGATACGAGAGAAATAATATCCAATCTCTATTTCTTAAGGTACAGGACCAGTTTGTCAGGCTGTTGGCACAAAACAACAATTGTTTTATTGTTGGGGTAAGTAAATAAGAACAAGAAGTCTTAAGTATTGGCATATGTTGATACTTGGCCAAAAAGGTCTCTAAACAATACATTTTCTATTCATTCCAGAAACCTCATACTCTGTTATTTCTCATTTAATGCTGTTGGCAAATACCCATGTCACCATCTAATTTTGACTGTAGTTCAACTTTTTTAGTGCAAAGCTAATCCTCATTATAGCTGTAAACATGTGTTTCATTTGGCCTTGTGTTCGTGTGCTAAAGTGACAAAGGCAATCGAGGGTTTCTATCAGGAATGGAGATGTAAGGTAAGTGTTTTGTTCAATCTGCTTCATCTTTCACACAGTGAAAATCAGCCCAGTTGCTTAATAGGGAAGAATGTTTTTGTAAGCCTCTCTACACTCTCTGTTTCCTGCTCTGCATCTTTTTTCGGATAAACGGGACAGACCAGGGAGAAAAAGAACAAGTGAATATGAATAAACACAACAGCCATCAGGATCTTGTGTAGCAGCTCTGTGTGTGTCTCCTACATCTTTATGTGTTCTTGAGACACTGATATTTTTTAACTCTTATTTTTCATGGAATGGTTTGGGTTGGAAGGGACCTCAGAGACCATCTTGCTCCACCCCCTGCCATGGGCAGGGACACCTTCCACTAGACCAGGTTGCTTAAAGCCCTGTCCAACCTGGCCTTGGAAATTTCCAGGGATGGGGCAGCCACAGCTTCTCTGGGCAACGTGGAGAGTGACTTTTCAAATATGGTTATTTCAATGTACCTCAGTTTTCATGGAGATTTACAAATTTGGTCCTTATCAAGACCATCCTCAAAGTGACTCCTCTCTAAAATGCAACCTCATGTGAGGGATCACAAACCAGCAGCCCTGAAGTCAGAATTGACTTTCAGGTAATTTTATTTAGTAGTTTTTAATAGCAAAATTCAGCCTGACTTCCCTGCTCCCAGTAGAGCATGTGACAAACTATTTATCAAAATAATCTGACTCATGGAAGCCTGGTGGTGACTACAACTGAGGTTTAAGTGTTGTCACCGAGCTCCTTAAAATGCAGCATCATAATAACAGCAGAAAACCCTGAGCCTTCAGACCTAAGTCAAGTAGGACCAGACCCAGTTTCTTTATGTTTTCTTTCATTAGGATAAAATAGAGTTGGGTGGAGTAAGGTGGAGTAGAATGTTTTGAGTTGAATGGGACTTACAATCATCCACTCCAACTGCATCATCTAGGCCAACAATTCAATTTATTCCGTTGAAGCTCCTGGTTGAAGTGTTGCTTTGTGTTGGCACTCTTACTAAATACTGCCAAGTTAAAGCACCTGGGAATAGGTCAAACAGAGAGAGGAGCTGGGAAATACAAGGTGAATGCAGAGTTATTTATATATTCCTGGCTGTGGTCTGCAGTGGGATGGGCTCAGCTTGGTGATGGCAAAGGGTTCCCGACCTACAGCAGTAGTGCTGAAATAAGAAATCTCCTGAGAGATTCCCAAGCAGACAGAGCCCATCTGCTTGGGCTGGGGGGAGTACCACAACTTCAGCAGCTGGCAACTTGGTCAGAGTTTGTCTGTGCTAAAAGAAATACAGTTTGCCACAAGATATTTTTCTATATTCAAATGCACACTTAAGCCACAAATGTTTCTCTATGTTTGCCTACACCAGTGAGTCACAAATTGTCCTCTTGTATTTAAATAGACCCCAAATTCCATCCATACATTCCCAGTCATTATCACCCCATTAGCCTTTCTCCTTTTTGCTATTTTTCTCACCAAGTAGTGGTAAACCCCAGGCCCTTTCTCAAACATGTGGTTGATATAAGAGGAGAGGAAAGTTCTTTTCAAATATTAAAATGTTTTTAAATACTGTTTTATAATCATGGTCATCTGCAAGAAATCAGTTTTCAAAGAAGCGTTTGATGGACTGACAATCATTTTAGCCCAGGATGAGATGAAATGGTCCAATTCAAGCTGGATTGGGAGTCAATTTTCTGCAGAGCACATGAGTTTAGAAGAGATTGATGAAGCTGAGTTTTGAAACTGTCAGTTTGGCCTTTGAAGCATGTTGGGATGCGGGCTGGCTGTAAGGATCAGAGAGGTGGGAGCTTAAGAGTATGGAAGGAGATGGCCTCCTTTGGAGAATGGGCAGCAGTGGGGAGCAATGATAAAGGTATCAGACAAGCCACCCCATCTTTCACTGGACTTTTACTACTTCCACCCTATTTCTGGGACAGGCTGTCCTGTGGAGGGTCAGGAGTTGGACTCAATGACCCTTGTGGGTCCCTTCCAACTCAGGATATTCTATAATTCTACGATTTTGCTGTGTTTGTTATGGAGCACTTGTTGCTCTCTAATGCATGCAGGATGTTTTCTTCCTGCATGCTTCAATTTACAGTTTTTGCCCTGAACTGCACTTTGTTGTTTGTATATGTAGGGAACTTTCAGTATTAAGTTTAAATGTGTTAATATGAAGGAAATTCAAGAGAACTCTTTCTTGGGTGGAATTCACCAGGTCCCCAGCTGGGTGGTTGTGTTTTGGGTTGCTGTGGCTGCACAAGGCTGGTGTGCCCACGGTGGGAGCAATCTCCTGGATTTTCCATCACTTATACTGTTTATACTGAATATCCAGGCTCAAAAGCAGAAATTACTTGAGGTTGTTTGGGTTTTTCTGGGTTTTTTTTCTTGAATACCAGTGAGGAGCTGTCAAGGCCTTGGTGATCGAGACTCGATAGTGGCGCTGTTTTAAATATCATTCAGGCTTTTCAGGTGTCCAACTTCCAAACTACTTAGGGCACAAGGGGAAATGTAAACATTGTTCTGTTATTCAACCTACTACATAAGAGCATTGAGTTTGACAAGGCTCCAGGTACCCCCATGTCCCGTCCTGACCGAGATCAGACGCTGATATCCCTCCCCAGTGACATCCAATCTGGCAGGTTTGTTTTCACTCTAACAATTGGCTACTGTAAATGTTGGTTACACTGCTTCGTGCCTGCCCTGCCGGAGCTGCTTCCAGGAGGATTTCACTGCCTTTCTCAGGATTCAAGCTTGTAGTAGTTCTTTCTTAAATACAGTCAAGGTGTATTTAAATACAAGTTCAGGTGTCTGCTGCATTTACTTAATCTGTGCAAGGAGGGAGGTGATTTCAGATATTCTTTTGAACTTTGGAAACTTTATATCAAAATCCCCCTTTTTTTTAAGGTAGATATATGTCATATTAAAAACTGTGAAACTTTTTGTTATGGAATTGACTATGTTAGGTGAGGCTGTTTGCAGGGCCCAAAGTTGGTGGCAGAGAATGAGATGAATTTCAGGTTATGCCATGGACAGACTTTATGCTGGACAGAGTGGGAAATGGAGATAATAAACCTGGAAGTGCTCATTGCAGGAACTGTGTACATATGGAGGGCCTTGGTAGGGGAGGGGCTGATGAGCTCCAGGATTATTACTGAGAGCAAAACTTGGTGTCTTTGTTCTGCACTGATCTGCAAGGAAAGCAGAGTGGGAGCCATCCCCTCTGCCTCTGGTGAGCACAGTCCATGTTTATACCCAGGAATGGCAAGGGCAGGTCTGGCAAATGCCGATGGTCTGCCTCTGCAACAGCATAACATTCAAAATTCTAATATTAAGTATGAGATGTATATAAGAATTATAAGCAGTAGTAAATGTGCTCTGACCAGGCAGGAGAGAATTACTCCTGCCCAGCTGGCAGAGCTGGATGTAGAGCAGGACCCTGGACTTCGGTGTAGTTCAAATTAAGCTGGATTTCTGCATTATATTATTTTTATAGTCTCTTCCCATCTGACAGAGATCTCTGTTTTCTTTGCTGTTTCATACACTGTTCACAGCTCACTCCACTGCCAGGGAACAGTTGTGCTGTGACGGTTCAGGGCTCCCCAAGCTGGTGGATGGGATGGTCCTCCACAGCATCCAAGATGAGACAGCTCCTTCCCAAAATCCCTATCCATCTTGCTGCACTGAATGACTTCTCTGCCAGTCCCAAAAGCAGCAGGGAAGTGTTTCCATCTTGAACAGTTTGCTTCTCTTTATTTACCTTTGGCCTCTGGGTCAGGAAACCTTAATAATTTCCTTTTTATTAATTTGATCCATAGTTCCTAGTAATTACCATAAATTAAGCCTGCTGGGGGTAAAAACACAGCCAATAAACTATAGGAACTGCTGGCTTTATGTGGGTAACGTCAGTACCTAGAGGATTGTTTCCTGCAGGTCGGTCCCTTGGTTGTCGTGATTAACTTGAGATCAGCAGAGAGTTTCCCGTCCACCTTTTAAACGAGGCTCGGACATGCCAGGAATTCTGCTAATGCACAGGGCCCTATTAAAGGTTTAATCTTGGTGTGAAATGAACTTATTCCTGCCGCTGTGCAGGTACTGAGTATTTCCCAAGGGATGTTTCTCTCCAGTTCGAATGAACTTGACTGGAGATGCCGGTGTGTCCTTCCCGATGGCATTCACACCAGTGAGGTGACAGCAGCAGCCATGGATCTATTTCTAACACCTTGGGGCTTGGAGTAGGGATGGAAATAGACCTTTACCTCCCAAGAGCAAAGGAAAAGAATAATTTGGATTCGCAGGGGGAAAATACATGCTGTCATTTTGCAAAGACCCTTCTTTGGTCCTCCTTAGCAGCTCCTTTGGGGTTGGGGTGCTCCATGCTCAGAGCATGGTGGAGAAAGTGGGAATTAAAACAAGCCCATGGGATGAGAGGCTGCCTCCAGGAGCCCACAGAGGCCCCACTAGTAAAGGGTTGCTGGTTTCCTCTTCGAACTGGGCTGAAGCCAGGCATTCCTGAGTGGCACCAGTCCTCCCAGCACTGGAGAGGAAACATTCCCGTTTGTGAGCTGTGGAAGTGCATGCCTAAGCCAAAGGTTACCAGGCTGAGGTGATATTTTTGCATTCCTACAATGTCTTAGCTTTTTTAAATTAAATTCTTGCAACATGAGGATTTAATCCTTCCTGGTATATATGGCGTGCGTGTGTGTGCGTGTGCGCGCGTGTGCATTTTTTTCCTACAAAAATTTCATCAGGCAAGTTATTTTTGTTTTTGGAAGTTGGCTCAGATACAGGGTCAGTAACTTTCCACCCAGAGCCTGTGGAAAGATTTGGGGTTTGAGGGTCAAGTTTTAGGGTTGTGCTTGAGTCGAAACTGGATCTGGGGTTGAGAGCCACTAGGGATGAAATTTGTTGAATTGTTCTTGAATATTTTTTATTTAAAATAGTGGAAATAAGCAGTTTTCCTCTGCCCAAAAGCAGAGTTCTACCACATTGAAAGTGGTCCTAAGAAAATTAGCGGTTTCCAGCATGGAATTGGGTTCGAAATCCAATCCCAGAAGGGTAAGTTTGGAGTCACATACTCAAAATTAGGCTCCAGCAAAACAAAAAACATTTTGATTGTAGTACTGTGAGGGTGGGGGAGGAACACAGGCTGTGCCCTGATCCTGCTAGCAAGGAGTAGGAAACTTCTTGGGACCAGAAAGGTGCTGTGGGACACCACAAAGAATTGCAGGCTCTACATCCTGGGCTCCAGGAGCAGATATTCCAGCCCAGGGTTACTTAAATGAACTCAAAGCTTTGGCTTTGAGCACGGGCTGTGCCTCTGGTTGCTCTAAGCTCACACACTCTCTGCCCTGCTTCTGTCGCCAGATGAAGGTGGTGGGTTTTTCTTGGGGAGGAAAGAAGTTCTTAACTCAGGCTGTGATCTGGTTTCTTTTCCCTTCTGCTGAGCTGCTCTGCCAGTTTTGAGATAAGCCGGCTGATTGAACCCACCTACACCAATGCCCTAGAGAAAATACCCACAGCTGCTTCTGCTAAGCCAAGGAACCTCCTGCTCTGGCCATGCACAGGGGACATCTGTGCACCTGGTTTGAGCCATGGGACAAAGATGAACCAGGCCAGCAGCACTGGGACACAAGTGCCCAATTGCTCTAAGCCAGGGCTCAGATTTTAAGCATCAACCTCCTATTGAGGTGCCCTTAAAAATCTGTCTTGATCATGCTGGAGAACAACAGTGTTGCATTTCTGAGGAGTTTTTTCTCCTGAGCTAAGTCTCATGCTGATGCCATGGGAGTGCCCATGTGTGCTCTGCTAAGCCCTGGACAAGGCTGTGTCCTTGATGAAGGTGTCTTGGAGCAGAAATGCTCAGATGAAATGAGGATCATGGTGTTCCATGGTTCCCACTTGGTGGCTGCACAGCTAAGGACGTCCCTCAGAGCAGCTGGCATGGCCACCTCGGGTTTGCTCAGTGAGGGGAATGGATGTCCTGAGCTCTCCCCTTCCCTTTTTCAAGGGAGCCCATGAGATAGGAGAAAAGACAGATTCTGCTCAATGAAGATATCTCTGTTTCACCACTGCTTCCTCCTTTGGAAGAAAAATGATTCCTCCAGGTCTTGACATCTGCTGCTATTTAAAGGATCATTATCATCATCACCACTTCAGCCCTCCTGGGGCCTCAAGGTATATAAAACCTTATTCTTCCCAAATTTGTGATTGAAAACAGATATTACGTGATGGTGTTCCTTTAAATGCCATGTCAGTGGTGGGAAGCTTATTAATTAATGGTTCTGCAGGAGAGAAGCTGGGGGTGACTGGGGAGGGCAGGTGGAAGGTTTCAGGCAGATTTTAACCCCCTGGGACAGGTGGGTGGTGACCACCTGTGGACATCCTGCAGGAAGAATCTGCAGTGATTGCAGCTCTCTGCTGGTGCTGTTATTTGCATTATCCAGGGATTCCCTTTTGACTTTCAGCAGTTTTTATTTGGGCTCTGGTGGATGACTGAGTCAGAGGAAGAATTTCTCAGGTTAGCAGACCCCTCTGCTACTTGTCACCCCCATCATACCCCCACGTGCACACCCCTGTGGCCGTGGAACCAAGGGAGTAATGGGAAAGTGCACCTGGAAGCTTCTCAGAGGGTCCAAGCTGTGGAAAAAGCTCATAAAACACCTCCTTGAAGCCTGTCTCTTGTGAGAGGCTGTGTGTAACCTCCATCCTCACCCTCCATCAGGTGGCTTGGACGGGGGGAGGCTGCAGCTACAGACACACTCTTGCTGTAACAGCCCCACACTGAGGGGATCCAGCAGCTCTCTCTCCGTATTTAGAGTTTGCAGGTTCAGTGGTGGTGGTAATTATTTACTGATTTGTAGGGTGGGGAGGCCCTGGCACAGGTTGCCCAGAGAAGCCATGGCTGCCCCTTCCCTGGAAGTGTCCAAGGCCAGGTTGGACAGGGCTTGGAGCACTCTGGGATATTGGAAGGTGTCCCTGCCCATGGCAGGGGATGGAAGGAGATCGGCTTTGAGGTTCTGTCCAACTCAAACCATTCTGGGATTCTTCTAATTGCAAGCGCCTGAGAAGTGAAGTAGTGCTCTGAAACCAGTGGAAGGAGGCTGTGATCAGCCTGCTGTTTGAATTACCTCCTTTAGCAATACCTTTCATGAATTAAAACTTGGATTGTTCGGCTCAGTGCAAGGAGATCCACCCATGCCTCTCCCTGCTCACCCTCCTGCCATGCCCTTGCACCTTCACACACAAGGCAAATTTAAAGACTTTACTGATTGCTGAGTTATGGTGCTTGAAGCTGGTTGGTTTGATGCAGAGACATGAGCTTTCACCTCTAGGCATGTTGGGTTCCCTTCTTTTTCCACATCTAAGGTGTTTGTCTTGTGTGGGTTTTTCCTTGGGAAGCCAATTCCTTTGAAAGGCACAAGGAGTGGTTCTAAGTGAGGGATGTCCCATGATGGGACCGTGGTCTGATGCTCTGTCACCTTTATCTCCCTCCACAGGCTCTCAGCAAATAACCTTTCAATTGCCAGGGCTATAAAAGATGCCAGGGGTGATAAAAGATGTGGCAGCTGGTGCTCTGTATCTCCATGCAGTCAAGTCCTTCAGATTTTCCTCACTCCCACTGGGACAGCATTTTCCAGTACTCATTACCAGTCTTCAGCACTCCCTAAGCAAGCTGAGGGTGTTGAGCACCCAACAGGATTCAGTCCAGGTTAGGAACATCTCTCCAAGCTCCCTATTCCCATCCATCTGATCATGTCCATCCCTGCAGTGCTGGGTGTCCTGCCCCTGGGCTGAGCTGGGAGCTTGTGGTCCTTGCACAGTGCCTTGAGTATTGCTTACATCTGGCATGTTTTCCATGCAAAATGGGTTTTTAAGAAATAAGGGTTTTTTAAATGGACTAAGAAATTTTTACCGGGGCATCTGGTATTGCAAATATTTGAAAACGTTGAAATTTTTTCTTTCTTGGCAGTAAAAACAACCCAGCTTCTTGCCCACTGCAATCCAAGAACTATTGAATACGTTTTAAAACAGATCGTTTGGGGGGTTAATATAACTTTTTATGGTTCTGAACAGAAGATACTTTTCTCCTTAGAACTGGTTCAGAATCCTTAATTATAGTTGTTGATTTCTTGGCTTATGGGGAGCTACGTGATTTACACCAGCTAAGAATGTCAAAAAGCTTCAAGAAACCTTTGAAAGCGCAAACCAGAGGAAGATGAGCATTTGTTTTTCTTCCCAGATATTCATATCCTTGTTGCAGACTATGCCTGGATTCACTCCATTGCTATTGTGAACGGTGAGACTTTATCGCATCCTCATTGCCCGGGTAGCTGGAGTCAGGCACTGCAGAGAGCAACTTCAAGGTTCCCCGAGCAATTTGAAGGGATCTGAGGGAATCCAGCCCCAGGGATGGGGCTGCAGCGGCTTCAAGCTTTTTCCAGTTATTTTTTCCTGATAATGACTAGAAGGTCACAAGATCTGGGCTTTTTGTGTGTGGCTTTCTGACCTACTGAATCATGATTTCTTTTTTTTTTTCTCATGCCTGTGGCACTCAGATACAGCTTTTACAGAAGCTGAAAGAACCTTCCTGGGCCGAAGGGAGGAATTGGACCTGCATCTCTTTCATCTTAGCTGCGGGCGTTGATGACTGCATGTGGTACAGACAGGGACAATACTAATGCTTTTTAATATATATTTTTTTTTTTTAAATGATGGGGGGGGACGGAAATAAAAATGGGAAAAATAATTTTTAAAAATCAGCATTTTATCTGCAATTGAACCCACGACTGCATGCTGAAAAACCCTCTGTGTGTGACAGCTCCCTCTGCTCAGGTGGCCAACTATCTTGGGAAACTCCAAACACAGCTGGGATATTTTTGCACACAAAACCAAATGGGTTTTCGGTTTATTGTGTGCCTGGACAAGTCCTTATGCTGGCAGCAGGAAAGTGGCAGGAATAAGGATCAAGGGATGGGTCTGGGAATGCCCCCCAGAGACAGCTTGTGCCTGCAATTGCTGTAGCTGGGGTTTGTTGATCCATAGATCCATCATCCCTCTGAGCCAGGGTAGGATGGCTCAGGGATCTAAAAATGACCAGAAATCCAGCCCTGTGCAAGGGAGAGAAGGGATGGTGCTGGTGGAGGATCCAGCCTGGCCCTTGGGGTCCCAGCAGCCTCGGCACAGCCACAGCACCAAACCACATCCCTGGCCAGTCCTGCTCTGCAGTCTGGCCTCGTGCCCATGTTGTGAAAGCGCTGTAAAAGCCAGATATGTTGTTTTGGCCTTAATGTTCGTCCCATGGCATTTAAGAAAAAAAAGAAAGAAAAAAATTCTGGAAAAGCACAGAAGGATAAAGCCCTGAGCTGTTTGGTTTAGTTAGATTTATTCAAGTGCTGCTGGGCTTGTCTCTGCCTGCTGCTGGTGTCAGGCTTTCTGTCACCCTCCCTGACTTTGCACGTGCAGTTCCACAAACATTACTCACATGTAGACCTATTCAGTGACACTTTGGTCCGGTACAGCACAAGCTGGACACTTGCAGATGTTCATCATTCACTCTGACAAAGCCACTTCCCCCCCAGCCTTGGTAACCTGTAGCTGGAGCACATCTCTCCAGAAGAGAAATTCACTCCTTGCTTTGAACACAAAGTGCTGAGGCATCTGCTGCATTCCTTCCTGACGTGTTCCCGTGGTTGGCTGCCCTCATCCCAAACCAGATGTCTCATCTCTGATTTGAATGCTGCTGACTTCAGATTCCTGCTGTTAGACCTTCTTCTGCCTGTTTCTGAGGGAGGTGAGGAGCTCCAGGTTGTTGGATACCCAGTCTGCTGCTGCTACCCAACGAAGCAGCCGCTATCAGGGTCAGAGAGACCAAAAGCATCATAAAACATTTCAAGCAAATTCCTTCACTTTGTCTTTTGGCTGTGATGGCCATTTAGTGGCAGCAAGGCTTTCATGTGCACAGCCCTAGTCTGGTTTGCCCATTGCTGACTCTTCTTTGAGCCACCTGCTTGGTAAAATGATGGGCATTTGTCCTTAGTTCAATTTTCCTCCTCTTAAGGCAGAGATAAATCTCTTAAAATGTGTATTTTTGTTTCACCTGCCCTTTTTTGTTTAATATCATGTCATAAATATTCTGTAGTTTCATCTTGCCACAATGCTGGTTGAGGCTAAACTCATCCAGTTTTTGGTTGAGCAACGGATGATCTTTCCACAAAAAGTTCCTGGTGAGATGAGGGGAAGGCAAGGGACAGTCTGACTAGCAGCACTGGTGAAGCCAGTGGATGAGTCCTCATGAACAAGAAACTTGAGTTTTTCTTATCAATAGTGTAAAGGTCAGGCTTGGTTTTGTTTCTCAATTGCATGTACAGAACAATGTCTCTTTGCAGTGCTGTCCTTCCACCTCCTTCCCTTGTAAATTTTGCTCTCAATTTAATTTATTTGCAGCCCTACCTTTGGTAGGTGAGGCAGAAGCACAGGCAGAGTGTGCGATTGGTCTGATCCCTCAAAACTCCGCAGCTTTTGCTTTCAGGATTGAATGTTGGGCTCTTCTAAATTGGGGGGGGGGGG
>VYXC01000690.1:1263406-1283725 GCA_013397175.1 Platysteira castanea
TCTCAGCTCATTTTAAACAAGACTGGCACCTTCTGAGCACTTTAAAATTGGAGAATCACAGAATGGTTTGTGTTGGGAGGGATCTTAAAGATTATCCAATTCCAACCCCTCTGCCAGGCAGGGTCGCCTTCCACTAGACCAGGGTGCTCGAAGATTTAAAGGAAGCAAAGATGTGTCCATAGAGCCAGTGGAAGTGTTTGTGCTCTCTCCCTCCCTGTAAGTACATCCCAGTAACTCAGAGGAGTAGCACGTGCTCACTTACAGAAGATGTGCTATAGAAGAGTTATCACTCATCAGGGGAGATATGGGCTTAATGCAAAAAAGAGCCTGAGATGGCTCAGCACAGCCCATAGCTGAAACATGTTGTGATACCCCTGGGTAAAGATCAAACTGTAAAGGACTTACCGACATCTGATTCTCCTCAGTTTTAGTTGGATCCAAATCTAGCAAAAGGGCATTTTTATATCTGGTCACAGTCCAAAAAGATATAGCAAAATCACCTGGAGTTACAAATGTGTTGCAGAACCTGTCCCTAATCACATTAAGAGCTCTAAACTGTAAGGCTCGATTGTTTGCCAAATGAAATATTCTCCTCCGGTATTTGCAGAAAGGAATTACAGTCTGTGAGTCATGTTTTTCATTTGGTATTGAAGTACAGTTTCTGTTTTACAGACCCAATCCTGAGCTTGGGGAAGGAGTCGTTAAAAAGGCTTTGTTTTGTTGGGGAATAAGGGTGAGGTGACAGGTCTCAGACAATGTATTTTGGGCTCTCAGTTTGCAGCTGGGCTTTCAAGCCCTTGAGGTTCCTGATGTCAGAGTTTCCTCTGGAGTTCTCAGACAGGTGGTGGGGGGCTGTTGAATTTGAGGTTGTGCTGAAATAAACAGAAAGGCCATGTAATCCCAGGGCTTTGGTCTCCAGAGCTTCAGAGGCAGCCCCTAAGGTTGAGAGGTTCTCTGCAGAAATGTCTGGTGGGTCCCCAGTGACCACTGGACTCTTACTTCAAGCTTGAAGTGCCTCTAGGCCTTCCTTTTGGCCCACTCTGATATTAGCTGGCCACCAGCCATGGAGTCTGGGCTGGAGCTCTACTGTGGTTTGCTCATGAACTCCTGGTCTAGAGGAAGGTGTCCCTGCCCATGGCAGAGGGGTTGGAATGAGATGGTCTCTAGGGTCCCTTGCAACCCAAAACCATTCTGGGATTTGGTATCGCCCAATAAACTGATATGAATTGGGTGACATGGAGCTCTTGCAGTGGATAGGATGTGGGGGACAGTGAAATCCAAGAAAGGAAAACATTCAAAGCACCAAGTCACTGCTGAGAGGAGAAGCAAGGCAAAATGGTTGAGATGGCTCCCAGCTCCCAGCCATGGAGGATGGATGGACCTTGCACAGACTTTGTCAGTGGCAGCCCAGAGGTGTAAGAGCAGAGCCAGCTCCAGAGGCAGCGGGGGATGCCCTGGGCTCAAACCAGAGCTGCTGCCAGGTGAACTGCCCATCACACCACACTCAATACACTGAAGGAAATGCTTGCCCAGAGTCACCCTGTGTCCCACAAGGAGAACCCGAACAGGCTTTACACCACGTCGTCTTTAAAGCAGGGAGCAGGGGGGTGGGCAAAGCCCTGTCATCCCTCGGGAAAAGGGGAGCACATCCCCCTGGGCTGCCTGGAGACCACAGCCTGCCCCCAGCCTGCCCTCTCCTCATCCTCAGGGAGGAAGGAATCATAGGGCCAGGTCAGCAGTCGTGCCTGGGGGATTTTGGCCTGACTTCTCACAGTGTCTTAATATACCCCAGCTGGCAGCAATAATTGGAGAGTTATTAAATAACTGTCTGCAGTGACATACAATCTGCAGAGCACTGTACCAATTATTTTTCATTTGCTTCCCTCTATCTCAACGTGTCTCTATCTCCCCATCCTACCCCGCTGCCGTTCCCAGGAACAATTTACTGTAGTGATTGGAGGGCAGTGGGATCTTCTCCAACAAAGAAACTACTTTATTTTCTGCCATGGTTAATGCCCAGTTTAATGAGTCCTTCATATCATTCTCACCACCCTAAATTAAAGAGTAGCCTGTGCAATTAAACTGTTTAGCTTCCAGAATGTCCCTCACAGTTATCTACAAAATGGATTGAAATGCAGCTGCTACTACTATTGCTCATACTAAAACTGGCAAAGGGAAAACCACTTTCATCTCTTTATTTTTAGTAGTGTGCTTTTACTTTCAATTAAACTAATTATTTGCACCATCTTGTTCCTAATTGTTGTCCCATGAGATTTTCCCAACCAGGAAATATTTTATGCAATACATGACTGTAGCTGCTTAGACCTTCATGTTTCTGTCTTTTGGGAATGAGGAGAGAGCTGGGATTTTCAGTTCTTAGTCCAATGTTTATTAGTATTAAACCAGAGTAAAGTTAGTTTGCAGTGGATTCACTCCAGATTTAAGCTTTATTAGATGATGGTTGCTCTTTTTTTGTTTACTTTTTAGATCAGAATTTGCTCTTTTTCCTTTATTTTTTAAATGTAGAAGTTTAATGAGGAAAAGAAGTTCCCCAAAACCCTTCTCCTCAAATGTCTTCTTTGCATCCAGAACCTGCTGCTGTATTCCCAAAGGTCATATAACAACCTGCACTAAAAGCATCCTTGAGGATCTGTTGATTCTTTTCATCAGGAGCTGCTTCACCCATCCCAGATATTCATCCCACTCAAGATGAAAAGTGGCTGCTTTTTAGGGGTTGGAGAGAGGTTTGTCACTGCTTGAGTTGGGAGCAGAGTGGGAAGCCCCCAGAACGTCAAACCATAAGTCTCTGAAGCAACCCAAGGAATTCTACTTGGGATGCCTCTGCAGGGAAATCTCTTTCTGTCTCAAACCTGTTGAGTTCCAATATTCATTTTCATGATCTCATTTTATAAATAATGAGAAACAAAACAATGCATTCAATAGAAATGAGATTAGAAATAGGAGGGGAATGAATGCAAGGGCCTGTATTTATTCCAAGGAAGATAAATCTCATTTTAAGTGGTCTCCAGTGAAACAGTGTCTTGGTAAGACTAAAACGAAGTAAATCTGATTTTGTTGATAAATGAAAGTGTGAGGCAGTGGCAGGGAATGTTTTCTAACACTAGCTGGTAGTCATAGTATCCTGGGACTAACGATACCTGGGTTTTACTCTTGGCCTGGCCACTGTCTCTCTGCAGTAAATCATTTAACACCCTGTGCTGGCGTTGAGGCACAAGCCAGAAAATCCAACTCCAGTGAACAAAGTGTGACTCTCAGTAAAGCTGTCACTGACAGGATTCTACCTCAGCAGAGTGAAGGAGTTTGGGGTGCATCATGAATTGGAAGGTGGAATTAGTGTCATTTCAGCAGCCAATGCACAATTTGCTTCCGATTGTTGTGGGAAACGCTGTTGGTGGGAGACCTTTTAATCTGGGGCTGGATCTGGCATGGCAATGCACCTCTTGTGTGTCACCCAGCGTAGACACAAAATCAGCAGTGGCTTGAAATTTTTTTTTCCTCTTCTGTGATTTGGTCAGATTTTCTGTCCACGTGAGTAACAGGCAGGAGAAAAGATGTTTGCTGTGCAGAACTCTCCCTGAGTCCCTTCTCCATGTGGTCCTGGAGCTGCAGTGAAAGGGACCGTGCCAGGGACTGATAAGAGGGTCTGAACTGCAAACGCCAGCTCAGCAGGGAGGTAACACCATCACTGTGTTCTCACCTAATTGAAAACACATTGTCCCTCTGCCCCACACCTGGTGACTCGGACGGAAGCGCTGGCACGGGCTGCAGTGGGATGGATGGGGTGAGGTATCCCCAGAAAGAATGCACACCCCGGAGCTGGCACGCGCCGAGCGGGGTATGTAGAGCTGCTCCAAACAACGCCACAATCAGCAGCCTCGTGGGCTGGAGCTGGAGAGTGGCCGGCCCTCCTAGCTGGGAGCTAATGATTCCCTCCAGGATTGCATCATTGGATTCGAACTGAGTCATTATGAGGTGATTTGGGAAAACAAGTTGGAATTCATTACCGAGGAAACGCGCTGGAGCTGTTGCAAGAGCCTCCTGTCGGGTGCCGGGTGGGTGCTCAGAGGCACCACCAGCGCCTCGCTCCCGGGGCCAAGCACTGCTCTGCCCTCATGGCAGGAGCCAAGATCCAGGCCCAGTGTAGGCTGGTGGAATTCTTCTCTTATTCCACCCACAGCTGCTTCCTAATCCTTTCTGCCACTGCTGTCCATGGGACACCTGTCACAAGAATAAACAAACCCCAGGGCAGGGGGAGACATTGAAATTGTGAAATTTGCACTTGTGCATTCCTGGGTGCAAGCTCAGGAGCAGCCTCAGCCTCTGTCAGCAGTTCCAGCATCATCTCCCCTGGTGTCCAGCTGCTGGCAGCCCCTTTGCTCCAGCTGGATGATTGGATGTTTGCCTGACCTGCTCACTGCCTGTTGCCTCTCCAGATGGGCACAGCTTTGCACAGCTCTGCCATTAGCAAAAGCATTTTCAGCAGGTGTAGTGGAGGGGCTGGAAAGGGACTACCTGCAAACAGCCAAATGGTTTGTGGCTGGTTCTTGGAAACCTAACAAAACCACGTGCTGGTGTCAGTATTTGGGCTGCAACTGGTTGTGTGAAGCCATCATTGAACCACGGGAGGATTTCTACCTGCAAAGTATTGGCTTCAAAATGCTGGGTGAGGACAGCAATATCCTTGATGAAAGCAGAGAATGTAGTGTGAAGGATGAATAAAGGTTTGGGAGAGCAGTAAGAGAAAAGGAACTTGGGGAGCAATCCAAGGCTTGATTGTTAAGATGGCACTCAACACTGATGATCGTCGATCAGCAGAGATCAATTACTCAGGGAGCTTAAGCACCAACCAGGAGCAATATTAACATCAGCTTGATGACTAAGGAAACGGACATGGATAGAGACCAGCGTGGATGGATAGACACACCTTATTTGCCTTTGCAGGAAGGTGTTATGCTGAAATTACTGCTGAGAGGGGCCAAGCTGTGGCCACTGAGGGTGAGCTGGGGTCTTTGTTAAAATGTTTATAAAGATGTGAGGCCTGGGCGTTTGCTGGAAAAGAAGATGCTGACATATTTGAAAACAAAACAAGCGAATGTTTGCCTAGTGAGGGAGAAAAATTGTTTCAGAAATAATATGGGCTAATGGAGAAACTCCTCAAAAATCAAATATGGTGAGGACAGCAAAGCCCTGGTGAGGTAAGCTAGCTGGTGGGTAGCAAAAACAACTGAGAACAGACCTGCTGAGCATTTCCCATCAGTTAATTTCTAGGGAGCTTCATGCCACAGCTGCTTGAAGAGATGATGGATAGCTGATCCCTCGTAAACCTCTGCTGGCTCCGTGTGACTCACCAGGAATGAGGAGGTTTGAAGGAACAGAGTGACGTACAGAGTGAAGAAGAGGATTTCAAACACAGGGCTTAGGGCATCACAGCCCTCATTATCCCTGCGCCACGCAGTGCTTACCATAGGACTGGCAAGAGAAAAGGCTTTGCATGTCCTCACACCTGCCTGTGATGCCAAAGCCACACAGCACAGGTGACAAATTCACCAGAGTCTGGGGACTGGAGTGGCAGTCCACCCTCTGCCCAGTGGCTGCAAGTTCAAGACTGGCTCTACTGAGTGACCTGTCCAAGTCAGAGCCACAAAATCAGGTCAGTCTTGTAAATTAGAGGTTGCACCTCAAAGAGTGGGTTTTTTTCAAACTTCTTCCAAAAAGCAGCAGGTCTCTGTAGAGTCAGATGTTTGCCTGAGAGAAAAACTAGGTAAAAACTTAGTGGATTTGGATATAAAGGGTTTCCTTTGCTTCCTCAGCAAACAATGTCTTACTGCAAATAACTGCAACTAACTGTGTGCCCTCAGCCTTGTTCTGTCCGGGGTGATGCTTAAACTGTCAGTAATCCTAAGGCTGCTGTCACAGTGCTGCTCAATGGGGTTGACAGATTATATCTCTAAAGTCCCTTTATTGGACCTTGTTCCCAGAAAAGCTTGCAAATTGCTCTGATCTTACCAGACAAAGGCGTTGCTCACTCTCGGAGTCCTTGGATATCCTACACAATAAGGTAGGAATTGGTGAGAATTACCTGAGATAAAATATCCCTTACAACATCAAAGTTCCTGATCTCTTAGCTGTCAGCTGCAGGTATGTGAAAGTCCTGACAGGCTGAAGATAGAAAGAAGAGATATAAAGCAAAAAAAGAAGGGAGGGGGAATGGAGAAATTCTCTGCATGAAATGTTATATCATTGGATTTGGCACAAAGATGTCAGCACAGGGGGTCTGCACGGGCAGCTGGGGTGTGAGCAGGGCACTGGGCTTTCACCTTCTCAGACGAATCCACAGCAGCAGATACGAGGCAGCCAGGGACAGATCCTGATCCTTGGCAGACCAGTGGATAAGGAGTTGGGCTTCGATAGTCTTTGTGAGTCTCTTCTAACTCAGGATTTTCTATAATTCTAAGATAAACAAAGCAGGAGTAACAGAGATCAGGAAAAATCATATTCCCCTTCACTCTACATTCAGCTGTTGGTTCTCTTTTGCCAGTAAAATGGGTGACGTGGGTCAGTTACCAGGGGGAATCACTGGTGTAACACAGGACATCATCCTTTTGCCATCTTTGCTCTGCACATTTTATAATAATTGACCTCCTTGAGTTGTCCCAGGAGCGTGGCAGGAGAGCTGGGGTCAGACTCCACCCGATGCTGCCCAACCTGCACCACTAATCTCCCTGCAAAAGTCCAGCTCATTGGCAGCAAAGCCACAGGTAGGTCTGAAAAACAGATTTTTACAAAAACAGAGTCAGAATTGAGCTGAAACAAGATCTGGCTTGTTTGTCTAAAATCCTGCCCTTTCACACCACAAAGACCAGACAGACCTTCCCTCTGCCCACTGCTCCCACACACCTAATCCTCCCTAAAACTGTGTTTTAAGGCAGATCAAATACCTTTAGGTTCTTAGAAAGGACTGGGTTTGGCAAATGCACAAATGCTTTTCTCAAATGACATAAATATTGTATGTGATTTGCTGCCTTGCCAAAATGCAAACACACACACATGCTCTCCTAACTAAGCAGCATTCTTTAAAAGTTAAGATCATTGCTTAGAAAGAAATATAGAGCATTTTATATATCCAAATTGATCACGCATTGCGTGTGTTGAAAATATGTACAAAAAATGGAACCCCAAAACTCCACTAAACCACTTCTGAGACAATACATCACTGCACCTTTATATTGCACTGAGGGGTTTAACAACCCTTCTCCAGGAAAATATTTTACTAGGTAACAAAAAAAAAAGTTATTGAAAACATATATTTGATACTTTTGGCAATTCATTTTACTACTTGCATTTCCAATTCATTGGTATAGTTCATGAAAAAAAATATTTTCGCAGTTGGGTCATGTTATTATTTCTCTAATTTTTTTTATACTTGAAAGCCATGGTACAATTTTTTTTTTCCTATGAAACAACAAAGAGACAAAATCTGCTTGCTTGGTGATCCAGTAGATGTTTTAGGGTCTGCTGGAAGTGTAGAATACACACAAACATGCCCACAGGAAATTATGGCATCTTTCTGCTTTTCTGGATAACCAACTTTATATCTGAACCAGCTAAAATAGAGCCAGGGAAGAACTAGTAGGTTGAATCTTTTAAGGAACAAAAAGAAGGTATCATTTACTAGAATATTAAAATATTTTTTAAAATTAGATGACTTTGCTTCAGATCACCTGAACTGTCCCTGGCACTGACCTGTGTGTGACTCATCCTCTCCCTCCAGCACTGCTCCTCTCTTGGCTGGTGTGAATGCACCTCTTCAGGTGAAACCCTGGCTTGAACTTGAGCTGCTCAGATTCCAGAAGAAGGCGAGGGAATCCCAGGAGAAGAGAACATAAGCATTTCCTAAATCAGACTAAGAGCACATCTGCATTGCAAACTCAGCTTGGGCTCAGATTTCTTTTCCTACCTAGAAAGTGACTTTTCACCCAAAGCTGCTGGTGCTTTAGATCATTTGATCTGGCATCATGGCAATGCGGGCAAGCTCTGGGCCTTTGCTTTTCCTTGGGCAGAAAACACACCCATTTTGAAACAAACCTAAACCATGGGTGGGACCCTTCTGTGCCTGCCTGCCATCCATCCTCCCTTCTCCCTCCCCTCTTCCTTTTTGAAGGAAAGCTGCCTCTTTCCTTCACTCTCTTCAAGAAGATTTTGATGGAGATCTTCCATGCAAAAACCTGGGTTACATCCTTGGAAGCACTGGTGACCTGCAGGCCTGGACATCCACACAAGGATTTCTGCTTCTTTAACCAAACTGCTCCTGGACCATCTGAGTGCTCACTTCCTACACTGCTGCAGGTAAGTTTGCTTTGAGAGAGGTACTGTGATTAACCACGAGCACATTGTATCCTTGTTTGTCTGGAGAACGGTGATTTTCCATTTTAGTTGCTTCCTGTATGACACATTTCATTAGGTCCCAGCCTCCTGTCAGCTCTTCTCCTCACTGCATTTGTTTCCTGATGTGTGTGTAATTACAACCATGAAAGTCCATCAGCAAAAGCACCATCAATTTGAAAGATTAACGAATCTCACGCTTTCCCTCTCTCCTCCCCCCAAAATTAGAAAGCCCACTCTGTAGTTTCCAGCACACATCTATCATTACACACTCCTGGGTCTCAGGTAAATTAGCAACCTGATTCTTTTCCCTGCTGTCACTTAGAAGAAAAGGGCTTCTTATTTGCCATCCAAGGAAAAGTACAGTAAACCTAGAACTAGATAAAAGGGAAGTAATCAAATATATTTAACTGTACTCAGCCAAATCCCATTATTTGTATAGATGTTAGCTGATGCATTTGAAGAATTAGGGAAGCCTTGTCTTTTATAGGAAATAGTACTGCTTGACTGAAAAGTGCAATATCTGTGCTAGTGTTCCTCTGCTTACTTAAAATAAGAAGGTCAGCTTTATGTAGATATATATTTATGTATGAATGACAGATATTTTAAAAGAGGTTTCATGTCCTCGCTCTTCCACTAAGCAAGTGTACTTGGGGTGGGGACAGGATCCCTCTGTGTTTCTTTCAGAGATGAGAAATACCTCGTCAGTGTGGGAACGTTCCTTGGATTGTCCTTCTCACTTCCACCTGAAAGATGTGGATAAAATAATTTTAGGTAAGTCACCTCCTACATATCTGAGGGAACCAACTCCCCAGGGTGTGAGGAGCACCTTATGGGGTGTAGGGATAATGTAGGGGCAGGCTGAGCAGCCATGGTGAAGGAACATACTGGGAGTACCCCATGGAGATTATAACCATGGTGAGGCTGTAGGAGAGCACAGAAAGCCTTCAGCTGGTGGTAGGAGCCCAGGTTTTGAAAATACATCGACAACACGACAGCAGTACTTGTGCAAGGGGTGCTCCTTCCCTTGGCAGCTGGTTCTGTGGGAAAGGGGGAATGCGCCACCTCTAGACGGCTGCAGTCGGTGGTCACCAGACCTTCCCCTTTAGAAATCCCTCCAATGCCTGAACAGCATGCACAGCTACTTGGAAAATATACCCAAATATACCCAAACCCACTTCCTCACCCTTATCCACAGGACCAAATTATCTTTCAGATGTCCCTGCACAAACAATGTGAGTTTTACTGTGAAAACGTTTGATTAAGGTGTTCCAACAGAAGCACTGAAATTCAGGTCCATGGACTGAGGGAAAGGTTTCCCTGGACTGTGCTCATGCCAGCACACAGCTTTTCTCAGCTCAGTTTTGTGCTCAGAAGACACTGTTTTGTGTGCTATCCAGCCAGGCAAGCGACTGGGGCTCTGCAGAGAGCCCAGGTTCTCCAGGATGATGATCCAGCTCACCCTCATGACAGTGGGTGTAGTAAGATGAGGCACGCTTTGATCCCAGATCCCAGTTTTATTTTGCTCATGTGAAACATCACAACTCAACGTTGTTTCAGTTCCTTGGGGAGAAGAAGGAGGCAGACAAGAGTCCCCACAATGTTTTTTTACGTGCCTGAGTCAAATTACCCTCCCTTCTGCGGGGCTTCTTCTGAAGTAACAGATTGTACTGTAACCAAATATTGCCATTCAGGAAAGCCATTTTCCATCCAGCAAGGAGGCTTCTTCCTTCTCGGCAGCCACTGAAAAGGGCCTTTGTTCTCAGGCTGAACACCTGGAGAGTGTTATCAGCAGTGGCCTCTCCAGGCCGGCGCACGGAGCAGCTGTGACAAGATCCAGTGGCTTTGGCGTCAGGAGTGGCAGCAGCACCTGGGAGCTACTGGCACCCAAAAAACTTCCTGTCTGGGCCATTGCATGTGCAACTTGGGGTGGTTCCTCTCTTCTATGGGGACCAGGGTCTCTATTTTGCTTCTTTTCCCATCCTAAAATGAACAGCCTCACTCCAAAGGGTCTCTGGATAACCTAAAGGATGTGATACCTCTGTAGGGAATGGAGAACAAGCCTTGGCATTACCTTTCTGGAGACACTGGTAATGTGAGTGGTGAAAGGCTGGCACAGAGCACCAACATCCTGGCCACATGGTTTGACACTACACCTTGATGAGTAAAAGGTGGAACTGTTGCCTGGCATGAGGGGTAGGACATTCAGCAAAGAGGAAGTCACCTGATGTGACCAAGGACAAGATTGCACAGCAGCTGATGTGACCCTGGGCACAGCTTTTTGCTCTGTCCATGCAGTCAGCACCACTTCTGTCTGTGTCCACAAAAAGACACTCAGACCCACAACTACTCAGAAACTCAAGGAAACCCAAGTCATTTGGCCCATCAGGTAATTCCCTGAAGGCAGAGGGTCCTTTTCCATACACCTGATGGTAGAACTGCACTTTATAAACCACCACCGCCAGAGACATCAGCTTCAAAATCAAAAGGTTTTCATTCTTTCACTGGATTTTACAGGATCTGAAGAAGAATGTGTGAAGAAAGATGGAGAGTTAGAAAGCAGAGGTTGTCAGTGGACCTGCTGTGGGGTAACCTGGAGAGCTGCTGAGACTGGCTGAACCTTTGCTGGGTCTGTGAGGGTTTTACAAATGGCCTCAGTGGGAATTGTATCTGCGGCCTACGAGTTTAGCAGGTCCAGACCTACAGACCTTTCTCAGTGTGTTGATTTTCCATTGAAGCCGAACAGTCCAAATCACAAAAAAACCAAAAAACAAAACAAAAATCAAAACAAACAAACAAACAAAAACAAAAAACCCCACAACCCCCCCCCCCAAAAAAAAAAAAAACCAAACAGAAAAACCCCAACATAATTCTTACTTTCCTGATAACCAAGATAAAATTTTTTCTCCTACAAGGGAGTCGTACATTGAGAGATTTCAACAATGCCTCGTCACAAAATGCACAGCTCTGCAAAGTATCCATTCTGAAGCAGTTCTGCCAAATACCAAGAGAAAATTGCATAACATGAGAAGGAGCAAACCACAGCTGAAGCTTCATCATCCACAGTGGCAGCTGAGCGTGGACGTCACAAGGTCTTCCATACCCAGTGGCATCGTTTCCATTTTCTTTGGACTGTAGTAGTGAAAGAATAAACATTTCAAAAGGTTCAAATGAGACATTTGAGTGCCAGCTCTGAGTCCCTGTTGAGGTTGGGATAAACTGACAAAATAACATCCTGCAGAAGCTGTGCCTGGGACAAACCACCATTCCTGTATTCGTGTTCTGTGGTTTGTAGCACAGGGGCCACTTTAAACCTTGGTCTCTGTCCAGGCACCAGTACCAGCTCTCCCATGACTTTATGTTTGCATCTCTTTCTTCCTTGCGAAGGGAAAATTTCCAGGTTTGTTCCTTTTAACTTTGTTCATGGTAGCACTCTTGACAGAAGGACTTAGTGCCTATTTAATGTCTTTGCAAGGAAAAGAGAGAAACTTCTCGGTTACAAAAAAGTTTGTATCAAAATTCAAGAATCCGGATTAATTATAGAAGACTTGCCTTGTATCATTCAATTTGTTTGAATAGCTTTAAAGATTAAGCAGATCCAAGGCCTAACAGAACCAGAGCCAGTAAGACAATAGCTGAGATTTTCCTTTGAAACAAAATATACAGGTGGTTTCTGTGAGTTTCTGTGTCTATCTGCCCGGCTTTTTTATTTTTATGTCGTATCCAATATCACAGAACCTGGCAGTAGAAATCATATAGCAATTTGTGAAAGCTTGTTGCTGTTCTAGATATCATATAGTCTGTTCCACACCAGCAAAGACAAAACCAATGCCTTTACTCCTCGAGTTTTCATTCAAAAGGATAATGATCTCTGGTAACAAAATATTTGGCAGTAGCATTATTTAAAATGCACAGAGGAAATGTTTGTCCCTAATTCAAGGGACTGTGGTCACACAGTCTCTATTCACTTGGTATTTACCAGTGAATGCCAAAGGCTAATCTGCAAAAAGCCCAGGAACAGAGTTAAGTTTATCACCCTCCATCCTTAACCCATCCCATTGTAAGGGAGGAAAAAAATAGTAATTATTGAATTTCTTTGTGGCCAGAGAACTTATAAACCGTGTTATACCCAGCAGGCTCTAATGGCTCCTTCGGTAAGTATCTAATTAAGTGATTGGGGTGTTGGGTTCTTTTTCTTTCACAGCATACTTTTGTGTTTTAAAATCCCCTTGCATTAAACGACTTCTCGAGTTTTCCAAATTTCTCACACGCACAGAAGAGGGAAGTAAGAAAAAACGCGGAGGGGAGATTTCGGTCATGGGAACAGGAGGCAAAAACGAGGATTTGCAAAGGCTAAAGGCAAATCCTCCCCAAAATCTCCATCTAAAACACTGAAAACCGCAACTACGGTCTGCCTGGGACTGCTGGCTGTCTAGAGAAGGGGAAATAAAGCCAGCCCGAGGGGAATGGCTGCGTTTGGGGAGGAGAGACCGCTCCCCCAAAGCCCAAAGAGGTTACAACACCTTGAGGGCTTTGAACAGTGCAAATCCCGGGTTTGGGCAATTTTACCCAGCCCACTCGGCATCCCTCGCCCGCCGGTCCCCACCACCGCGAAATCCCGCTCTATCCCGGAGCGGCGGAACGCGCCGAGCGCTGCCGGGCGAACGCACGATCGAGGTCGAGAGAAACTGCCCCGGGGCGAGGGAAGAGGAGCCGACCATCCGCTCCGCTCCCTCCTCGCCTTCGGGAGGGATGCTCGGCTTCGGCGGGAACGGCGGGAGGTGAGAAAACTGCCGATCTCCGGCCCGGAAAGCCCGGGGATTGCTACCTGCTCCCGGTAAAGCTGCTTGCCCCGGGAAAACTACGTGCTCCGGGGAAATGCCTCACCGCGAGCCACGGGGCCTGTCCCTGCCGCTGCCCACCGCGGTCGCAGCGGCCGCCACCTCCCCGCAGCCTCGCTGCTCCTCCGGGCACCACAGGGGCACTCTCGCCTTCTCGGCGGAGCTTAAATCGTGCAGGTTAATAGGCTGGGTTTTTTAACGGAGCCACGTCGAGGTGCCGGAGATGGGCTGGAAGGGACTGAGTCCCCACATCCCGGCTCGGTCCCGCATCCCAGCTCGGCCCCGGGCGCACCTGCTCCGGCCCCAGGGCTGCGGGTCTCTGCCGGGGCGGCTCCTCCCCTGCGCCCCCGATAGCTCCGGCCCCTTCTCCCTCGTTAGGAAAGTGTTAGAAAGTTGCTGAAGTGCGAAATGAGCCTGCGAAACCTCGTTGTCCTCATTAAACTCTGACAAGGAGGGTGACAAGAAGCAGCGGAGGGGAAACAATGCGGCAGTGTTGGGGAGAGCCCCGCGCCGGGGCAGCCTTTGTGCCCGCACACAAAAGCTCTTGTTTGCATGTGTTAAAGTCCATTAAACCGCGGCAGCCCCAGGTGCAAACGCCAGCCCGGAGAGGCCGCGCCACTTTCCGCGCCCGCTGAGCGCCGCGGCCGTTCCGCGCTCGGCCCCGGCACTGGCGGGCGGCGGGGCCGGGGCATGGCCCGGCGGGCTCCTAATGAGGGCCCGGGGCTGGGCCTTCATTAATGGTCATGGGTGGGTTTCGCTCTCTGTGCCCCCAGATTCGCCTGTCCCCCGCCTCGCCGTTAGTGGCAGCGATGGGACACAATGTCGCCTATTGTGCTGTCCAGCCCCTCACCCGAGGGGACACGGATGGGACCCCGCATGCAGCCCAGGGTCGTGGATGCTGACCTGGTGCCAAAGAGCCTGCTGGACAGGGGCCGTGGTTTGTTTTTTTCCCACTGTGGCTTGTAAAGGTGCCTTTGGACACCCTAACATCATCAAATCCATGCAGAAATTATCCACAAGGTTAGGAGCAGAGTAGTTTCCCAACTTCTGGTTCAAACAGCAGAATTCAACCCAAAAGGTGGAAAAGAGAGGAATTGTGCCGAGAACAGCCGCAAAAAAAAATGCCTTACACAGGTCGAAGCCTACAAAAACAACCTCATCACAATGTTAGTGTTTCATATGACTGGCATGGCGCTTTATCCAAGAAAAAGTATTTCCAGGTTCTGTTGCAACAAGTCCGCATCACTTTATCCCCAGTGGTCTGCCAGGGATCTGCCCCGAGGATATTTTAAATTGTGCTGGTAATAACAATTCATTATAGTTGATAGAAATGGGGGACGTGCCTTTTATTTTGCAATTAGACATAAAGGCTCTGATCTGGCAAGTGCTCTGCCCTGTGAGCATGTGAGTAGCTCTGCTGAACTCATCTGGGACTGTTCATGTGCTTAACATTAAGCCCGTGTGGGTTTGCAGGATCAAGGTCTGAGATGGGATCATCTTTAGGGATCTTTGTTTACCTGCTCTGTTCTGTATTTTCTGGATTCATGACGGCACCCTGCAAAAACTTTTCTCTGGGAAGACCTGGAGTGTCTCGAGTCAGCTGGGCACAGCTCACAAGTAGCATTCTGAAGCCAAGTGATTCTTCCTGTAAACAAAAATGGTTTGCAGGAGCTTGATTCGGGAAGACATGACGGCACCGGGTATGTTGCATTGCGAACTGTTCAGCTGTGTGAGCCTGTGTGTACTGAGGCGTTAATGCAGAACTGCTGGGCATTGGGCCCAGAACAGATGTGATGATGAGTGAGAGCGAAGAGGGAGGAAGGAGCAGAAGAAGAAAGCACGTTTTAGGCTTCTCAGTTCCTGCCTAGACAACTACTGCTTCCAAAACCTGGGCACCATCCCCAAATGCCTCTTATCAAGAGAAAGTAGGAAGCAACATGATCTGTGGAGAAAACAAACATATTTGGTTTTTTCATTTGCCAATCCTGCAAACAATAGCTGTTTGTAGGCAAATAATCCTCAGGTCTGCATCGCCAGATCAATGCAGGGAGTGGTTCCCATCGGCTCTGCAGTGCCAGACACACTGAATGGTTTGTAAGGAAACAGGTCCTTGAACTTCTTCACAGCACAAACACTATCTTAGTAGGTTATCTCGCACTTGCTTCTGTCCCTGCTCCCACTCTCCTCATCTTCCAATGCTTGGCCAGGCAGGGAGAAGTGAAGACCAGAGGAAATAGACCTTGTTGTAATAGAAAAGGCTTCAAAATGTTCAGCTGTTTGTTATTTCCTTGCCACTTTTCCAATTTACTTTTAGAGCCAGGCTAGCTAAAGGGAAGGCCAATACTTGTGCACAGTCGCAGTTTAATACCCATGATATGCATGAAGAAAATGAATTTGACTGAGGATTTTGCTTCATGAAGTAATTACAGCACAAGGCATAAAAAGGCTATGTTTTGTCTTGAGCCGCCAAAGTCCTGGTTTGTATCATGAGGTCATGTTTAGGATTACAAATGTTTGCACAAATAGCATCTTATACTATCTCACATCGCCTCTCTCCACCTTTACTGACAAGATTTTTGGAGATGGAGAGGAACAAGAAAGGAAATTTTTCTTCAGTGCCATATGTGTTAAAATTGAAGCTTTAATCCACAGGGCACAAGAAGGGCAATACAAATACAGGAGGGTGCTGAGTTCATGGGGCTGGTCAGACTCCAAGATATATCCAATGTAGGCACCAGCACAGCCCAATTAAGGTTGATTGATTCAAGAAAAACCCTCATGTAAAATATACCATTTCCCTGGTATCTTCAGGACAGTCTGATTTTTTTTATTTTGATTTTTTAAGGCATCTCTCTTGATTCAAATCCTTTTGAAATTGTATCTCAATACTTTGATAAACTGAGTAGAGCTAGTTTTGGTTTAAAAAGGCAGAGTTTTTCATTAATTTGATGATGTTTGCAACACCTTGCACAACTGAAAGCAGCAGTTCAATTATCACTATTTTGCAGACAGAAAACACTTGGAAAAACAAAGCAAATCAAAATGTGCTGGCTCACTGCCTTCACATGGCCAGTCCCTATCAATCAAACAGTCACCTCTGCTAGCAGGGAGCCCATAAAATGCCAATCACATCACAGTTCAAAACAGTCCATCTTGCTGCTAACCTGTATCATGGCAGATTTGGTGAAGACTGATGAAATTTATGGATTTTAAGTTTGCTTAGAAAAACTAATTCAAACTCTAGAGAACTACCCACAGGAAAAAAAGTTACAGGAATGGTAAACTTATAAAAAACCAGAAAATTGCCAGATTAAAGTCACTGGGGAGCAATGCACTCACCAGCATTTTGTGCCTTACCTGGGTGTTTATGTGGGAGACTTTTAGATCCAGCTTGTGCAATGACTGCTGGAGCTGAGCTCTGAATGTCTGTCATCAAAGCACTCGGGCTGTGGGTGACTCAACATTAAGAAACTGAAATTATGAAGACCCTTTTTTTATTCATCACTGCCTGCCTTCTTTCCTCACTGATAATACAGGGTCAGCATCCTCTCAAAATTACTGGAAAAGGAAACAGTGCATGTGAAACTCTCAGACACTGCTGTCATGAGCACCATGGAAAAACCATACGGAAATGAATAATTTTGTGCCCAAAGCACAGTTTGAATAACAGGCAGTAAAAAGCCCCTTCGCTGCACATTAAACAAGAGGAGAATAAATCATGAGGGGAGCTGCTCCCTCAGGAGCAGCAACCATTGCCAATGCAGAGTGAGGGGGATGCCTGTAGGAAAAGGGTGTGGATAACTCAATTACAGTTCATCTGGATGAGGAAAACCAGGCAAATTCTGGACACTCCAGGCTGCTGAATGCTGGACCGTAGAGCCTCAGTAGCCTTTCAGAGTATATTGTTTCACACACGTATTTATGTTTGTGTGTGCATGGGCTTCAGGGTATATGGAAAATATGTGGGATAAGCTTTGGCTCTGTGCCAGGTTGGCCGCTCTACACAGCTACGACACTGCTGGTCAGCTGGAAGCACAGGCTGAGATCTAGATGAAAAAAACAACTTTGAAATATCAACTGATCAGTTTGTAGAGTATCTTTCAATGGCTACAGCACCACTGGCCAGGCAAACACAGCCCTCTAATATGTGCCCCACTGCCGAGTCTGTCTTCCTCCATGGGGCAGGATGCCAAAGGGGTCTAGAAACACTGTATTTCCAGATGTCTGGAGGTGTCTTCACTGACCTCTGTATACAACTCCCTGCACTCCTGGGCTGGAGCCAGGGCATAAGGTACAGCAGAGTATATTTGCTGGAGGAGTTACCACCAGCAATAATCCCTTCATTAAGGTTAAACAAGGTTGGGAAGTAAGAGAAATTAATTCCTACAGGGATCCTTGGCATCCCTAAAAGATAGGGAGACAGCTACATCATAGCAGGAACATGTCCTATGACTGTGCTTGGCACAGACAGGCAGAACAGCACAGAGAGCTGTGGTCAGGTCTCACTCACGGTGGCAGATTTAGGAGTGCACATGTCCAGCCCAGCAGTGGGAAGGTGATCTTTGTTCTGCTTGGCAGAGCAGAGCTGGTGTACTGACAGTCTAAAAACCTTCTGTGAGATACAGGTCTGTGGAACATCTCCAGGGAATTCACAGCCATTGCTGTCAGTGCAGCAGGTTAAGGACGCATTGCCGAGATCTCTGCCACAGGAGAACACAACAGGGTGACTCAGTAGTGATGTGGCCTCTCATCAACGGACTCTCTTCCTCGTGCTCCTGTTTCTGACACATTGATCAACTGTTGCAAACTTAGGTAAAACCCATTTTTTCAGTCCTTCTATCCTAGTGGTGGCATGGCCCTCCCGAAGCGCAGGAATGAATGTAAAATGTCTCACGCTTGTTCTGATCAGGGCTCTGCAGATGCTTTTACTCAGAAGTCTGGAGACATGAGTGTTTCCACCTTTGTGGATCTGGCAAAAGCACAAAAGACACATCTGGTGACAAAAGGCATGTCTCTTCTGGGGTTGGTGGACTTCCCGCTTATGACATGATTGAGTTTGCCCAACAAGGGACCAGTCAGTGTCCACAAAACTCTTTGACAGCAGAACATTCTGTTACTCTTCCTGTGACGTTACCAGAGGAAACATTGCACAGAGCTATGTATATCCATTAAAGTCTATTATTTTAGCTCATTCATATGTCACTGACTCACCATTCATTCACTTCATACAACCTTTTAAAAGTCTTACACATCCCCAAACCCTGTACATGGAATTTCTGCCTTAGATGTATCTCACACTGCACCAACATTAATTTGAAGAGGGAATAATTTTCCCAGGAGTGTCCTGTATAAAGTCTTCCTCATCAGAGATAAGAGACAAGGTCATTTCACATGAGACAACCCACTGGAATGACTCTTTAGACACTGCTTTTTCTGGAACTTCTTATTCATCATTCTCTGCATCCTGATATTTTGTCCTCTAATTGCAAAAGCACTTTCCACTTCCACTGTTTCTGTGGGCAAGGTAGACAGAAATGGATAAACTCTTCTTCACTGGGACTAGGAATACATTGGGATTTGGCTAAGAGATTTTTTCTAGCTTGGGTGCGTTTGTAGCTTTTGTGGGAAATAGCAACTGGACAGTTAAAAATGGACAGCTTAGAAATAAACATTTCTGCACCAGTCACCATCAGATAGGTTTTCACCTGGGCACAGGACCTCCAAAAATATCCTGCAAGCTGCAGGGAGTAGGGGGTTGATTCATCAAGGTACTTTCCCTTCTGAATCAGCACTAAATCTACGCCACTGTGATATCACAAGCTATCTGCCTTTGGAAGCTCTGAGTGTTTTTAGGCATTCTAACAGCAAAGTGCTGACTATTGCTGGGGATTACAGATTCTGTGGAACATTTTGGAAGATAACTTCTGGCATCTTGCCACTTGTTATATGGAAAATATGTTGTATTATCTTCCATGTGTGTGGGGGTGTAAGGGTGCTCCGAGTGTCCTGGCCCTCAGCCTGCAAAGACTTACACATATTTTATGCACTATAAAGTTAAGCAATACATAATGAACTTGTTCAGGCTCAGAGCCTAGATCTGTCACTTAAGACATGTTCCATATCCTTTAGGACTTTTCGAAAGACAGCATCTTTCTTGACGCTCCCAGTATGCTACTATGAACACCATGCTGGAGATTGGCTGTGTGGGACACAAATATGCTGGTTATCAGTGTAGGACTTTTCAGTGGAAGGGCCTGGTCCTGCCCTGGCTGGCTGGAGTCCTTTGACTGGGATAGTCAAACTGGGATGGTCAAACTGGTCCCAGACTCCTGTATGCACACGGGATGTGGAGGACGTGCTGTCAGATGCACATCAGACATTTGATGTCATATTCTTCTCCTACTATCAGTCCTGGAAAGCTCTCCAGAGGCACTGAGTGAAGGATGAGGTGTAGCAGGTTGAGGTAAGGATGTCAGGGCACCAGAAGTAGCAGAAAAAGGCCCTTATTGCTGGGAGACAGTGGTGTTATTCCCATGGAGACCCTTGCAAGTGTCCTCCCATGAATGACTTCTGGGTGGGTTTGGGTGGGACGTGGAGGCAGAAGGCAGCAGAGGGCACATCCTCCCATGCCCACCCCAGTGCCACCCTTTGGGGGAAGCCAGGGTGGCTGCTCCAGTCCCTAAAGGCCATCTCGGCACATCCAGCTCCCCTCCTTCACTGCCCTCGGCTGTGGGGAGGCCTGAGGGAGCCCCATGGGGAGCCCTGCAGGAGTCGTGTGGGGAGCAACGGCAGAGCCGTGTGTGGAGCTCTGAGGGAGCCCTGCAGGAGCACTGAGGGGAGCACTGCGGGGAACACCATGGGGACCCCTGAGGGAGCAATGTCAGAGCCTTTTGGCAGCCCTTTGGGACTCCGTGGAGAGCCCTGCGGAGAACCATTTATGGCCTGAGGGGAATTCCTTGGAACCCTATGGAGAGCCCTTTGGAACCCTTTGGGAGTCCCCTGTGGGGCAGTGGTGCCGGAGCGCTGTGAGGACCCCGCGGCGGCTCGCGCGGCGCGCGGGCGCCCCCCCCGCCCC
>VYXC01000691.1:0-12991 GCA_013397175.1 Platysteira castanea
TGTAACCACAGCGATACTGGCTGTCCACACACTCACACCTCGGTTTTCCAGGAGCAAGCGGGAATGAGAAGCCAGCAGCAAAACCATGGAGCAGTTTAAGGACCTTCCTTCTGTTCTGACTCAGTTTACAGGAGGTTTTCTCTGCCCCTCCTCCATTATTTATAAAACGGAGCATGTTTTATAAATGTTCGGCAATAAATGTTCGGCCGGGCCAGGCCAGCCACCAGCGCAGCTTTGTTGTCCCCTGGGTCCCTGGCAGTGCCCAAGGCCAGGATGGACATTGGGGCTTGGAGCAGCCTGGGACAGTGGAAGGTGTCCCTGCCCATGGCACTGGCTGAGATTTAGGGTCCCTTCCAACCCAAACCGTTCTGGGAGTGTATAGCTCCATGACATCAGGGAAAAGGGGATTGGGAGTGCAGGATTTGCATGAACCAGGCCTTGTGTCACAGACAAAGAGCAAAACCACCAAAACCCTCAAAGGCTGCACTGGGAAACAGGAGTGGAAGGAGAATTTGGACGTGTCTGAGGCACGGAGGAGGTCAGAGAGCCAGGGGGACACCATGAGAGCAAAAAAATGCTGTAGGATGACACAAGAAACTTCAATCCAAGAGAGAGGAATCAGGAATCTGAGGGTCCCAGGTCAGCAAAGAGGGATGAATCCAGAGGAGCAGGGACCATGGAACGGGTGAGAACGAGGGAAACCACACGGCAGAACTCACGTGTTCCAGACTGGATCTGCTCCATGGGGGCCAGAGGGAGCCGGGCACTGATGGCAGCTCATGAAGACACTGGGCTGGTTCCCATGTGGAACATTCAGACTGGGAATGAAGCGTTTGCCCAGAAGGAAGCCCGGCCTGTTCTCATCCCACTTTTACAGCAAGCCCCATGGCCCATTCCCTGGATTTCAAAGGATTCTCTCAGATTTTTACATCACAGACTCACTGAGGTTGGAAAAGCCCTCCAAGACCATCAAATCCAAGCTGTGCCTGATCCCTACCTTGACACCAGCACTGGGTGCCCCATCCAGGCCTTCCTTGGACACCTCCAGGGATGGGGACTCCAAACCTCCCTGGGCAGCCCCTGCCAAGCCCTGGCCACCCTACTCAGGAAGAGCAACATTTAATTACTTGAAAGCTTCCAGAAAACAGAAGCAGCCTTGCAGCTGGAATCCCTCTCCCGTTTGGATTATTTCTTTTCTGTATAGAGAAGGAGGATGGAATTCACAAACAAAACAAAACCAAAAAAAAGGGTGAGTTACCTCAGCTTTTTCAAAAAGAGCCATTTCAGTTTTCCGAAAGAACAAGCAGTTATTAATATTGAATCTGGCTTCAACGAGGATTTTTTTGGTGGAACAAGTGCCCTCAGCACAGCCACGATGTATCTTTATAATGCAGCCCAGTGCCAAGAGAGACATCACAATTACAAGGGAAGTATCGGAGAGTGTCTGCGTGGTATTTTTGGAGCTGCATTTGAAAATACCAAGCCACAGCAGCACATCCTTCTAATTCAAGTTTAAAGGCAAGAAAATTCAATATTAAGTACTTTCTCCTGCAGCTGCTCCAAGATTGATATTCTGCTGCAAAAAACCATTCGGCTAATGGGTTTTTAAAGTGTGCGCAGAACCCTAAAACGCTTACAGACCTTCCAGCTGCTGGCTCGGGAGCCCTTCCACTCTGCAGGGCCATCAAAGATGTTGGCAGACACAACATGAGCAGACTCGGAGACCTGGATCAGAACTTGGATAACTGGTCAAAAAGGGAAAAGGGAAAAAATAAAAAATTGGAATGGTATGGAATGGTTTGAAGTAAGAGAATCCCAGAATGGTTTGGGTGGGAAGGGACCTTAAAGATCATCTCATCCCACGAGCAGGGACACCTCCCACTGTCCCAGGCTGCTCCCAGCCCCAGTGTCCAGCCTGGCCTTGGGCACTGCCAGGGATGCAGGGGCAGCCACAGCTGCTCTGGGCACCCTGGGCCAGGGCCTGCCCACCCTCCCAGGGAACAATTCCTGCCCAATATCCCACCTAACCCTGCTGGCCGCTCCTTTTTTCACACGGTTCTATTGGATCCTCCTGAGGGTTTTTCCAGGCTAAGATCCGGAATTCCCTTCCCCCAGCCCCTCCTGTAGCTCCACTTCTGCTGATTCTTGTGTCTTCCTGCAGGAGTCCTTCACTCTCAAAGCCCAGGGGAGCTGCCCCTCAACTGTATCCCCCTAAAAAACTTGGGGGGGATAAAACTTGATGTCATCAACAAAGTTTTCCACCCCGTGGTTGTCCCGCTTTTTTCTCAGTGCCTTGAATCCTTGCTCAAATCCTTTAACCACCTGTTGGTGACGTCTCTTCTTTCCAAAGGCCATGTGCTCACTCCTGCTCAGATTTTCCTGTCTTTAATTAATTATTCCCCACGTAAATACCTTCCCTCTCATCCCACAGCACCTTCAGCTGCCCAGTTCAAATATTTCAAATCTGTATTAACTGGGATTTGGGGCACACATGAAGCTTCCCTGAAAGAGGTAAAAAAATGTGAGACTGACTTTGCCCCCACTGGCTCCTCCCAGAAAGACGAAGTTTATCAAAGCCTCAGCTAAGCCTGGGCTGGAGTTTACTTGACTGGGAGCCCTTACCTAGACCTGGCTTTGGAGTTGTAGGAAAAGAATCTACTTTTAAAGCACCCTTTTCCAGAATATGTATTTCCCCTTCGGAAACCGAGGTGGCAACAGCAGATCTGGGGGCATTTGCTGCAGTACGAGAGGGCTGAAGGAACCCCAATTTTCCTTGCTCTGAGGGGCTGGGTATCCCTTTGATACTGCTCAGGTTTTCCGGAACTGGTTCCAAATTTCACGAGCCCTTTGTGGGGCTCCAATAGGATGAAGCCCTTTCTCTCGCCAGCCCCAGGACTTGAGCAATTAAAACCCTGCAAGCATTGTCTTTTCCTTTTCCTTCCTCATTTAAAGGCACCGTCCTTCTCCTTCCGTTATCCTCCCTCCCCTCCTGCCCCTGGCGATTTGTTAAAGGCCCAGCTCAGCCTTTGTTGCTCTCCTGGGGAGCAGCCCATCAATCCCAGCTGTTGGGAACAGGACACGGGCTGGAAGCCTTTGGGGGTTGCACTTTTGATGTTGGAGCTGAGCCCCGTCGGCTCCAGGCCTGGGAGCCTTCCAGATCTGGGTGGTGCCTTCACATCTCCTCCACACAGAGAAATCCACGGCGGGGAGAGGGTGGGAATGCTTCTCCCAGACCCGTTGGGGTCAGAGCTGGTGAGGAGATCTCCTAGGGCCTCACAAGTGTCGAGCCGGGCCCAAATCACTGTTTCAGATGTAGGGGTGGGTGATAAACCAAGTAACATTCGGGGGGGGCAGACAGTCCCTCCACCCAGCTAGGAACCACCTCACAAAGAGCTGGTGTGCAAATGGACTTATCCCAATTATAGATCACTAATTAGCCTTATTTGACACTCCTGAGCAGGGAGATGGGAATGTCTGATAATGACAATCAGTGAGTTGAGATAACAAGGGCTGATAATCACACAGCCATTGAAGGGTTTGGGTTGGAAGGGACCTTAAAGATCATCTTACCCTACCCCTGCCATGGGCAGGGACACCTCCCACTGCCCCAGGCTGCTCCAAGCCCCAGTGTCCAGCCTGGCCTTGGGCACTGCCAGGGATCCAGGGGCAGCCACAGCTGCTCTGGGCACCCTGGGCCAGGGCCTGCCCACCCTCCCAGGGAACAATTCCTGCCCAAGATCCCATCCAGCCCTGCCCTCTGGCACTGGGAAGCCATTCCCTGGGTCCTGGCACTCCAGTTCCTGCTGCAGGGTCCCTCTCCAGTTTCCCGGTATCCCTCGAGACCCTGGAAGGGGCTGTGAGGTCTCCACACAACCTTCTCCTCTCCTGAGCAGCCCCAGCTCTCAGCCTGCCAACTTTCTCACCTCCCTGAGAGCTGCTGAAGGTCTGTCTGAGACCGAAGACCTGGGCAGTGAAGTGTGGGATCAAGTTCAACATCGATCCATGGAAAACAAAGCGTAAGGGAAATGAAATTCCAACCACCTCAGCACCCTCACAGGGTGAGGGTGTTCTTCCTAACATCTGACCTAACCCTGCCCTCTACCCGTGGGAAGCCGTTCCCCCTTGGCTCCAGGCCCCTGTCCACAGTCCCTCTCTCTCAAAAATATAAAATATTATAAATGCATGTTTATTTTTGCATATAAATATAAATTTGGATGGATTCCTTTGGTTCTCCAAAGGGCAATGCAGAGCTCTGCATCTGCCCTGAAGCTCTGCCACCACAGCCCTGCTCAGCTCATCCCCAAATGAATCTGGTGATGTGAGCCTGACTCCTGACTGTGCTGGCAATGTTCTAAATGGACCTGATTTAAATTGGTATTCAGTGAGGGAAGTTAATCATTAATGATGTCCCTGTGCCTGAAATCGAGCACAGACCCGCAGGCTCCCTGCTTCCCGTGCTTGTGCCATCATGAGATGGCAAACAGAGCTCTGAGAGAGTGGAAATGTAGGATAAAAGAAAGAAAAAAAAAGGAACTTGTGTGGTTTAGCTTAGGTGCTGGGTAAAACTGAGATGCTTTTCATGGTGGAGATGAACATTCCCATCCTCAGCCCTCATCCAAACACTCTCCCCACAGGGTCCTAAACACGAAGTGGATCAGCTGAATATACAGTTCCCCATCCCTGTATTCCCTCAACAGCCTAAAACCCCATTCCATAAGGAAAAAGCAAATATTTTCCCAATATCTCCCTGTTTTTAACCAGTGCACTCTGCCACCGACAGGATAAACTCAGAGGGCTGGATGCCAAGCAAAGGCAGAGAGACAAAGAATTATCTTTATCATTCAGGCATAGCCAGCCCGAGGTGTTTCAATCAGAACAATATGTGGCAGGAATCAGGTTTTCTTCGATGTTTAAATCCCCCAGCAAGCAACCCCCCAACCAAACCGACCCCCCAGCAAATCCCCGATTTTTATCTCGCTGCCCCTCACAAAACTGCCATAAAAGCTCAGTCTTCCCTGCCCCCCCCAAGCCATTTGATATCAAACCAGCTCTGACTGCACTCCTGCTTCCTGTTAGGGCCCAAACGCTGCTGTGACATCGCTTCTGCGGAGACCCAGCCTCATCCCTCTTTTCCATTAAGTTGATTAATTGTTTTTCCATTTGTATGCTTTGTGATGTTCCTCCAAACACTCCACAAATTATCTGGCCCGCAGAAAGCCAGAAGTTGTTTGGCTTTTTTTTTGTTGTTTTTTCCCCTTTCCCCCCTTCCTCTTTAAACTCGAGTGCAGCTCGGGAGACTTTAGATCTGCCATTAGTTTTAACTGCTCGGCCTAGACCTGCTGGCACCACCGAGGAGAGGGAGGGCTCCGAGGATGCTCCGCTGTCCCCGGCCAGCACAGAGCCAAAGCCACCCCTGCCATTAGTGCTACTGAGCCTACATTTCCCACAGGATCAATCATTAAAGCCTGGCTCCAAACCCAGGCTGCTCCGTGGGTCAGGGAGCTCTCCCCGAGCGCATTAACTCCTCCTGCAGCAACATTTTTCCTAATGCACGACGGGGTGGGGGGGCAAAATGAAACGCGGGTGATTTTTTTTGGGCTGGGGAGGGGTTGGGGTGGCCGCTTGATCTCCCCAAGAGAAGCAGTTTTTGCCCGTCGAGAGGACAGTAATTCCTCCAGTCCCCCTCGAGAGATAACGAGTGGCAGCGCGCCGCTTTTGATCCGTCGTAATTACGGAGCGAGAAGGGAGCGGATGCAAAGCTGCTGTGCCACGGCAAGGTCACTCAGGATTCCCTCTGTGGCTAATCCCGGCTTGTCCCCGACAGCACGGGCTATTTTTAGGCCCGGCAGCGGCCCCGTTACACATCCTGGCCCTATAAAAGCAGCGCCTCTCTGGTGCTTCTGCTCCGGGGCAGCTAATGAGTAGGTAGGGAAACGCTGGCTCCGTGCTTTGCACTTCCATGCTATTCCAGGGAAGGACAGCGGGAACGTCTCCTCTCTGGCGTCAAACAGTCCCCCCGCAGCACCCAGGCCGTTTCAATTATTACAAGGCAACGGTACGAGCATGAAGCCGGGCACAAAATAAAGTAATTACACTTAATTAGGCAGCCAAAGGAAAGAAAAAAATAAAGAAAGCGATGGCCTGAGCCTCGCTGCCTTAGATGTAGCCTTTTGTTGACTTAACACAGGACAGGTAGTGAATGAAACTTCAAAGTGTAAGTGGCTAAATTACTGCTTAATTAGTGGAGGCCTAGGCAAAAACACAGCAGAGAAACAACAACAACAACAACAAAACCCAAGCAAAAAACCAACAAACCCTCCATTTTCTGCTGTCAAATGTTTCAAGGCAGAGGTCCCCGTCTCAGAGAGGCCCTGAAATTCAGGATTCCTCCATCAAGTGGGTGTTTGTGTTCAAAAGTGAGTTTATGTTAATGCCAGGCTCTCCGAAGGTGCTGGATCAACCCTGGAGCACCCAAAAGGGACCTGGGTGCAAACAAATTCCTGGCTCACAAATCTCACTGGCCTGGCAAGCTCCGAGTCCACATTTTGACTTCTTGGATCCTCTGATCTGCCCCTCCCAAGGAACCTTCCCTGGGGAGACAGCTTTGCCAAGTCAGAAGTGATGGGAGATATAAAAAAGTAGGTCTAGGAACACTGGATTTTTGGGTACAACCTCTCTCAGGTTTGCTGTCGCATATCCAGGACTGCAGAGTTTGCCAGGGGCCTCCTCTGGGAGCCTCTGATGCTTCCATTAGCATCCCACTGCTCTATCACCCAAATAAATATGGAAAACAAGAGTGGGCCTGAATAGCAAATTGAGATGTGTTTTCTGTCCCCTCTGGGACAGCAGGGGAGAGGGGATTCTGCCCCTGTGCTCAGGTGAGACCCCACCTGCAGAGCTGCCCCAGCCCCGGGGCCCAGCACAGGGAGGGCCTGGAGCTGCTGGAGAGAGCCCAGAGGAGGCTCCAGGATGAGCAGAGGGATGGANATCAGACTGTCCCCTCTCCCCAGAGGTGCTCAGATTTGCAGGTGAATCCGCAGCCAGCAGAGGATTTGTTTCATCTCTCTGCCTGCTCCAGGTATTTCCCAGTGAGAACAGCTGGAAGACAAAACAAGGTCTCCTACAAGGATTTCTGCCTGGCTCAGCTTTTCCCTCAGCAGCCTCTGATGATTCTGCCCCTTTTATCCGCCCTTTCCACCCCTATTGCCCATCTCTGACACCTTTTTCCCTTTGATTCCCCCTCACTCCCATCTGTCCCTCCTGCTGGCTGTCCATCTCTCCAGAGCCAGGCTCTTCCTCCCCCTCTGAGGAGCTGCTTCACACTCCCCACCCAGCCGTGGTGGCTGAGATCAGAAGCAGCCCAGGAAAAGGTGAGAAGGAGGATCAAAACCTGCAACTCCTTCCTCCTAAATGCTTCACCTCAGCAGATTTAGAGGACTAAAATATAGGGTTTTGAGGTGGGGAGATGGGTCAGTCCTGTCCATGCCCTCCTCAACCGACAGAAGCTACAAACAACCAAAAAAGGCATAAATTTGCTAGAAAACTTTTCATTCTCTGATCCCACATCTCAAAACTGCATGAGGTGCTCATTTTGGAGTAGCAGCTCCATATCCAGGAATTATTAAACCCCAGCTTGTCCCAGAGGTTTTATTTTGTTTGGCATGAGGAGACTGCTCTGCTGGACTAAAACCACTCCCTCTAAGCTGGGCTTGAAGCGAGCAGGAGGATTTTTTCCCCAGGGCAAGCTGTGCTTTCTATCCACAGACTGAAAACCCTCAAAACCCCTCAGCACTTGCATTTTTGGCCCTTTTTCCCAATATTTCTGCATGTGCACCAGAAGGTTGGAGATCAGGGAAAGGCTCTTCCCCCAGAGGGTGCTGGGCACTGCCCAGGCTGCCCAGGGAATGGGCACGGCCCCGAGGCTGCCAGAGCTCCAGGGGCATTTGGACAGCACTGCCAGGGATGCCCAGGGTGGGATTGTTGGGGGTCTGGGCAGGGCCTTGAGGTTGGATCCCTGCTCCTGATGGATCCCAGCTCAGGATATTCTGTGATTGCCACCTAAACCCACCATGCTGAGCTTGGCAGCTTAAGTGGGAACGCACAGAGATGGATGCTCCGGGAGTGGCTGTTTCCTCACAGAGTTTGGGGTTCTGCAAACAAAGTCCAGCTTGGAGAAAAAAAGAGAAAAATCTTGAGGAAAAAAACTCCCTTCCCACCCTCTCCAGCTGAAATTTAGCAGCTCCAGCGTGCTGGGAGTGAGCTCTGGAAGCTGGGAAGCAGTTCCAGGGGAGCTGCCCTCACTTCCTCAGTTCCAGCAGGGGCACCAGAGGGGAACATCACGGCCAAACTTCCCAGTGCCATCATGGGGTTACAGCAGCCCTTGATCAGCTTGACTTTATTATTAAGGAATAATTAAAAAGTTCAAGGATTTGGCAGGTTTTCTGTTATTTCGTCTCCCTCCCCAGTGCCAAGCACTCCCAGTTCTCCCACTGTGGGCAGGGTACAATGTCCTGCTGTCCCCTCTCCCACCGTGCCCTACACGGACATCCATCGGCACTTTTCCCCAAACCCCCACCAATTCACAATTTTTGCTGGAGATAACTTTAGGACGAGGCACCCCCTCTCTTCCCTACCCCTCACCTGGACATTGTTTTCCACAGGGGCGATGTGAAGACATAAAAAATCCACACCAGTCCCATGTGGATCTCAGGACAGAACTCAGCAGCTCTAATCTGCTCGGCAAAAACGAAACACGGCCCCACAGGGCACGACATTGTGTGTTCAGGGGCCTTTTTCTGCCTGGAGCACTCCAGCTTTATCTATTAGGATTTATCTTCTACCAATAAAAGTGGCAGTTCTGGGATAATTCAAGGGTTTCACCAGAATCAATGGGATTTTCACGTGGTTCTCTGTGCTGTTCCTTTTTGGGGCAGTGTCAGAAGAAAAGTAAAATAGAGAGAGGGGAAGGCAAGCAGAAATTCAGCAGAATCCCCCCAACTTCTACACCAGCTAAGCAGGGCACAAAAAAGCAAGCATTATCCTGAAACTGGATTTAAATTAGATTCCTCATATCTTTCACCAAGACATTGAAATGATGCTTTTAATTATTTCAGGTGAAACGCTACAGGAAATTCTGGGTTCCTGATACGATTCGAATTCAAATGCAGGGAGAGCTCTCACATTTCCCTTGCTGTGGATGTGTCCACTGAGGAGCAGCTGGCTTGGGAAAGGAGATAAGAGGTTGGAGAGCTCCATCCCTTTTTGCCCAGGGACAGCAGCAGGAATACACCTGCTTGCACATTAACGCAGGGTTACAACACATTGGAGATGAGGAAAAATCCCGCGGTTATAACAAAGGATATTTTTGATGACTCGAGTTTTTTGGGAACTGTCTGGTGGCAAAACCTGGACACCTGGAGGCAATTGCTACGTCAGCAGCTCCCTCTTTTTCCAGCAGCGTGGAGCCATGGATTGGCTGCTGATTGGCTTCATTTGCAAATAATTGCAGAGCAGCTGCCTCGCCGCACCATGGGTTTGTCTGAAACCAGACTGAAATATTGACTGTAGCATATTTGGAGCGAAAGAAATCCTCCAAGAGTCAGAAAATCTCCGTCAAACCCCTTAACAATCCTCTCGCAAATCCATGTGCAAAATTACAGGAAGATTTTTTGTGTTTCCTATCTTCAGGCTGCTGTTACAGCAAAGCGCTCCCATCGTATTCCATACAATCATGGAATGGTTTGGGTTGGAGGGACCCCAAAGCTCCAAAATTCCACCCCTGCCACAGGCAGGGACACCTCCCACTGTCCCAGGCTGCTCCCAGCCTGGTCTTGNGCTCTGCTTTTACTACCTCTCTTTTTTTACTTCCTAGAGCTAAAGAGAAAATTCAAGTTTAGAGTCAAATTCCCAGACTGGTCTCCTGAAGGCTCGGGGAGCTTGAAGAGATCTGGAATCTCCCATGGTTTTATCACAGCCAATCAGTGACAGATAAATCCGAGGTTCTTTCAGCAGAACCTGTCCTGAGCTTTCATCAAAAACTGATTTTTGCTGTTCTGGGGAGAGGGGCTCAGGAACACCCTCCCTGTCTTGGGAAGGGCAATAATGGGGTAGGAGCTGGGGAGAGGGCTAAGGAGACAGATCCCCTTCTCTCTAGGGCTTCCACAGGCCTGGGGAAGAGCCAAGAGATTCCTTCCCTATTCACAAACTTCCTCCTCCCTCAGCCATTCCCTGCAGTTGGAACATCTCCCCTGCTCGGAGGCAGCTGTTGGATGAAATCTAACATGGGATGGGATTGCTCCTGGCGGAATAACCCACTAATCCCAAGATGTGATGCAACAAACCTCTCATTCCCACTTCCAAGTTTCATCTTCCTCCTCTGCCCAGGGCATTTGTGGGGCTGAGATCCTCATCCCTGGAGCAGTCCAGCCTTTTCCACGGAGCTCATGGCTCATTTTCCCAACCACAGCAATTCCACAGCTCAGTTTCCCTTTCCTAAACTTGCTCAGGCTGCTCCTTGTTTCTCATCCCAAGGCTTTCTGGCGCGTGCCTCGACTTTCCAGTTGGGAAATGATGGCCCGAGGGCCACCAAAACCACAGCTTTGGCTTTTTTCCTCACAAGGGATTCATTCACTTGTCCCATAAATCTCAATATTAAGTAAGTTGAGCAATTATTTGTCCATTTTTATAAGCATTCACCTGAATCACCCATGCACACGCCCAGGGCCAGGCAGAAGTTTCCACCGTGCTGCTGGCAGGTATTTTAATTAAAGCTCCTAAATTGCTTTGTTTTTCATGAAACAATATTAACAAATTAATAACATTTGGTTATTGTGAAGAAATATGACAGCAGGTTTGCTCTTGGATATTTATAAATGCACAGGAAGGTCGTGGAACACCAACATGGGTTGGGTTGGAAAAGACCTTCAAGCTCATCCTGTTCCAGCCCTGCCACGGGCAGGGACACCAGGACATCCTGGGGTAGTGGAAGGTGGCAGGGTATGGAACTGGAGGAGCTTGAAGGTCCATTCCAACCCAAACCATTCCCTATCCCGTGATTCCACACCCAGGGAATTACTCAGACACCGACAGAACTGGCACAATAGAAAACGTCCTCGAAAAGGAGAAAGAGAATTTATGTGAAGCTGTTTGAAATGAAAATGATAATAACCCGTCTTCTTTCCATCTCAAACATTTTTTCCTAATTTCTTTTTAAAACATGTGATGAAAGCAGCCCCTTTCTATCAGTTCTCAGCAGAACAGCTCAGTGTTCAGCTGGAAAAGCTGATGATCCACCAGGTGCTTTTATTCCGTATCCAGGAGGACTTGGCCAGGGTGCAGGATCCTTCCAGGAAATGTGCACATCGCATTTCCTGGAAGTAAGAACCAGCTGGAGCGAGTCCAGAGAGCTGCTCCTTTGCCATCCACCCGGGATAACCCCATCCATCCATTCCAGGCTACCTGAGAAGGGCTGGGCAGAGGAGACACACAATAACCACCCTCGAAGCGATCCACCACCAGGAACCAGATCCCACGTTCTGCAGGAGCAGGATAAGGAGTAACAGGGAGTTTTTAACAGAGAGGTGAACGCTGGGAGAGGTCCAGGAAAGTCTCCAGACCTCTGCAACTCCGATGTTGCAAGAATCTCCCCCACCTACGACTGGGAGAAGATTATTCTTTGATTCTCCAGCCCACCATGACTCACCTGTTTAACCTTTCTTTACCTCTTCCTAATCTGAATTCCTGAATGTGGGACACCCCACAAGGCACGGCCGCTTGGAAAGCAGGGCCATGGGAGCAGATGTTTCTGGTGAATCAGTTCCCCTTCAAGCACAGGCCTGTAAAGCGAGAGGGAAGGATGAACAGCTCAGCCTGCCCTGGGAGCAGCCAGCTCTGAGCTTCAACCCCCAGCAGAACAGAGAATCATGGAATATCCTGAGCTGGAAAGGATCCATAATGATCATCAGCCCCTGGCCCCGCCCAGACACCCCAACAATCCCACCTGGGCATCCCTGGGAGCAGTGTCCAAACGCCCCTGGAGCTCTGGCAGCCTCGAGGTTGTGCCCATTCCCTGGGGAGCCTGGGCAGTGCCCAGCACCCTCTGGGGGAAGAGCCTTTCCCTGCTCTCCAGCCTGACCCAGCTCCAGCCATTCCCTGGGTGCCGTCCCTGTCCCAGGGAAGAGATGGGAGCTGCAACCCACGGTGAGCTCTGCCCTCAGTCTGCTCCAGTGAACAATCCCAGTGCCCTCAGCCTTTTAAGGCCCTTCCAGACCCTTCTCTATCCCCATGTTTCTCCTTTAGACCCTCTCCAATGGATTTAGATCCTTTTATAACCCTCTGTTCTCCTCCCCACCCCTGCTAAAGCCACCTGAGCCTCCCATCCCTAGGGATGACTTCCTCTGGCCGAGAGCTCCCGAGGTTGTGCCTGAGGGGCAGCACAAGCCCCGTGTGCTGGGAGGAGCAGAAGCACAGGTGTAGAGGTGACATTCCCCTGGGATTAACCATCGCTTCCTCCTTCCCCAGCAGGCTGCAGAGAACATGCAGCAAGGTGCCTCCGAGGGGAGATTCCAAAGGTGTTTTCCCAAGCTGCTCACCCCACACACATCCTTCCAATCACACAGCTCCAGTGGAGGGTTTGCTCTGAATCACCGACAGATTTCGTACCTTACCACATCCCAGTTGTGGGAAGAAATGCTGCTGGAATTTGTCTGGGATTTACAGAACAATACCAGAATCAGGGTGCTGAGAATTCCCTCAGGGACACCTTGTGGCATCGGGGCAGACTGTGATATGGAAAGCCAGAATTCAAAGTGGTGGGTTTAGAAATGCTTCCCCAGCCAGGAAAAAGCTGGGGGAAGAAAACAGGCCTCAGGAAATAAAAACATATTTTTATATTAATACATTATATATAATAACTACATATTAATTTAATTATAGAATTAATTTTATTAATTATAATGATATATTAATACAATATAATATATTATATTATAAT
>VYXC01000691.1:13606-25882 GCA_013397175.1 Platysteira castanea
GCCCTGCAGCTCCAGGCCGGGGCAGAGGGGCTGCAAAGGGCCCCGTGGGGAAGGCCCTGGGGGTGGGCAGGAGCCCAGGGGTGCCCAGGGGGGCACGAGACCAGTGACCCCTGGGCTGTGCCGGCCATGGGGTGGCCACAGGCCCAGGGCAGGGCCCGTCCCCTGTGCTGGCCCTGCTGAGGGACCTCGAGGGCTGTGTCCAGTTCTGGGCCCTCCCGGCCAGAGAGCCCTGGAGGGGCTGGAGCGTGTCCAGGGCAGGGAACGGGGCTGGGGAAGGGGCTGGAGCCCCAGGAGCGGCTGAGGGAGTTTTTATGCCAAGGTTAAGAGCGAGAAAGTGCAGCTAAACCTTTCTGAATGCTAACAGCCCCTTTGTATTTCACCTGGCAGGTTTCAGGTGGATTTCAGAGTAATTACCTCAAAACAAACCTGCTCCCAGCTGGGGAGCAGCTGTGCAGCTCTGGAATGCTCAGAGTTTAAGAAACCTGATCTTTTAAGTCTGCAAAACCGTGTCGTCCAAAGAAAAGCTTGATAGGAAACAATCAATGAATTCTAGTATTAAATGGAATTTAAAAGCTGCTTCCTGAATTGCAGAGAGGAGCTCATTGCCTTAAACCAACAAAACCTTTCCAAGTTTTGTAGTGCTGAGCAGGAACTGGATTTTGTAGCTTAAAACATCCCCTCTTCTTTTTTTCTGTGTTTCCTCCAGTACCTCCTTCGACCTCATGGATTGTATTTAAGTGATTGTCATGCCCCGTCTGTAATGCAAAAAAGTTTCTGCTGTCTGNCATCTGTGACCTCTGGGCCAGACCGAGAGCTCTCACCTGCTGTGTGTCCTGACCTGCAGGCCCACAGTGCCCTCGCAAGGTTTGATATTTATCTGATACCCATCCCAAGCAGAGCAGTTTGGGAAAATCCCAGGGGATCTCAGAGCCATCCCACAGGGAAGGGGTGACCTCTTAGCATTGCCACAGGTCTGGGAGCCAGGATGGAGCTGCCATTACCTTTAGGCACATGCTGGATTTTAGGCACCAGGGGAAATAAGAGATACTGGGAAGATCAGGAATGTTCAGGCTGTGGAATGAGCATGGAAATACAGCCGAGGGGATATCGGTCAGCCAGGTAAATTGCTTTTTGCAGCTGCCAACCTGCTTGTTTTGCTGCTCCCATTTTACACCAACCACTCGATCACCTCTGCCAGCCTTACACAAACCATTTTCTCTTCCCAGACTTCATCTCTTCCCCTTGTCTCACACACTTTGCCCAAACAACAGGAATAAATTACTCCACGGGATCTTCACGCCCATCTTTAGACCTGACAGCATCAAAGACACTTCTCACAGTCTTCGCCATGAACATGGCTAAACGTGAGTTCACAGCTGAGCACAAAAACACACACCAGCCTTATCTGAGGAGCTGCAGCACCTCTGGAAATCATGAACTGATCAGCAGCAGCCGTTCAAGTTCCTTGTTTTCCTAGGAGCATTAATATTTAGGGTCTTCCTGCCTGAAACATTTGGAAACCCTCGTTAAAAAAGTTGTTGGACAAGCCAGGCTCCGCAGAGTCTGTTTGGAAATCCAGCCCTTCCAGCACAGGAAAAACCACACATGGGGCAGAAAGGATAAAATCCACTTCAAAAGGAGCAACCGAGGGTTTCAGCACCACGCCGGTCCTCAAGTGGATCAAGCAAGCACAGGATGCACCACGATTGTGTTGGAAAAAAAGCAAGGAGCAAGGCATGGCACTGATTAGCAGCCCTGAGGAGGCAGCACAGGGAATTTATGCTGAGTTTGTGTAGCTCGAGTTTGGGTGAGGGGTGGTTCAGGGAAGTGTCAGGGGTTGCAGGGGTTGGCAGGACACTCCGGGAGGTCAGCCCACCTTCCCAGTGACCCTCCTTTGGAGCAGCCAGGCTCTTTGGCCTCAAAGACCCTTTGTGGAGGCTGATTTCTCACCACGACACGTCGCTGAGCATTGAAGTGGGGATTTGCACCAAACTGGATCAAGAAAGTGCAGAGATTTTGCCCTGGCAGCTGGGTAAGTGTGAACACACACCTCTGGATCCTCTTGGAACCACAAACTCTGCAGCTGCTGTTGAAATCTGTGGCTCGGCAGATGAGCAGGAGTGGGGAATACCAGACTGGAGATTTCTGTATTCCAGAGGGACATCAGAACTATCCGAACGAGGAGTTTCCTTGTCAGGAACAGCCCTACAGCCTTTGGGGACTGCTGCTTGTGCCACCCCTGCCATGGGCAGGGACACCTCCCACTGTCCCAGGCTGCTCCCAGCCCCAGTGTCCAGCCTGGCCTTGGGCACTGCCAGGGATCCAGGGGCAGCCACAGCTGCTCTGGGCACCCTGGGCCAGGGCCTGCCCACCCTCCCAGGGAACAATTCCTGCCCAAGATCCCATCCAGCCCTGCCCTCTGGCACTGGGAAGCCATTCCCTGGGTCCTGTCCCTCCAGCCCTTGTAAAAAGTCCTTCTCCATCTCTCTCCTCAGCTCCCTAAACATTCTCAGGAAGCCACAACATTCACTGGACAAGAGGGAAGGGTGAACAGCTCAGCCTGCCCTGGGAGCAGCCAGCTCTGAGCTTCAATCCCAGGTAAATCAGAGAATCGTGGGATCTCCTGAGCTGGAAAGGATCCATAAAGATCATCAGCTCCTGGCCCTGCCCAGACACCCCAACAGCCCCACCCTGGGCATCCCTGGCAGCACTGCCCAAACACCCCTGGAGCTCTGGCAGCCTCGGGGCCGTGCCCATTCCCTGGGCAGCCTGGGCAGTGCCCAGCACCCTCTGGGGGAAGCAGAACCTTTCCCTGCTCTCCAGCCTGAGCCTGCCCTGGCCCAGTTCCTTGCTCTTTTGAAGTTTGTTCAGTTTCTTCATGGACAAGGTTTCAGATCCTACAACAGGCATGTGAATCCCAGATAACTCCTGAGCCCTGGTGTCACCCTCACAGATTCCGCTGTCTGAGCTGACTGCATTTACCCGGTGTTTCTCCATTTGAAACAAAGTTTATTGGGTGGTTTTTTTTTTCCAATGGAATTGGAAAGAGACGAAGCCAACCCTCTGGAGAGCCAGGGGGATTTGTGAGACCTGTGGGCCAACCTTGATTCCTGTTTATCCTCCCTGCACCGGTAATCTCTGTCTTGGGGGACCTCTAACCTGTGTAATGCCCACAGAATCAGGAGGAAAGTAAGAAAGAGAATTTCATTGAAAACAGATCCCATTTAAAAGGTTTTCAGTGGCAAACCCAGCCACGTAGGAAGAACGACTCTGCAAAGAGATGACAGTAATTAATGGTCAGACTTGATCATGTTAAGGTCCTTCCCAACCTAAACAATTCTGTAATTCCATGATCCCTTCCTGGAACAACGTTGTTGTTACGAGCTTTTAGATGTTCTGAACGCATCCTGATATGAAGGTTTTTACAAAGAGAAAGTAAAAGTTGGAGGCAAAATAAACTCTTGTTGGGAACACGACCCAAACAAACCTTAGGCACAACAGGGAGGTGTTAAAGGGCTGTATTTTATCAAAGCTAGACTGATAATTAAATTATTAACAGTGGTTATTTTCATATTAAGTATTGACTTCACTGACCTGTAGTCACCTACACGTGTTTTTTCAGGCTGACCACTCCACTTCTGCCATAAAATGATTTTTATTGAGTTTATTAAAATGGATATTATTTTTCTTGCCAGCCGAGGTGGTTGAAATTCACTGCTGGCTGAGATCAAGCTGCAATTTCAGCTTCCCATTTTATAAAAACTGGACTGCAGCACTCAGAACTCCTCACTGCTTTCTCGGCACGGCAGGGCAGCAAATTCCTTCATCCCAGAAGTGACTGTCAAGATGGAATTTAATCTCAGGAGAAGTAAAGGGCGCAACTCAAGCCAGGCAATGTAACAGAGCTCTTCTTCCATGTTTTCCTTTTTTCCCCTGTGCTCCTCCAGCATTCCTGTAAGAACTGGAATTAATCTCTGAAAATATTGTCTTCACTGATAATCTTGTAAAATGTTTCTGCAGGTGGTTTGCAGGCAGAACAATTCCAATTTTTTAAATGGAGATATCCAACTATCACAGTTCCAGCCTGTAACTGAGTCCTTTATAAATTCCTAATCTTTATTTGTAGGCTTGTTGTCAGGGCCTTCCTAAATTTGTCATTCTCCTTGTGGTTCACTTTTCAAAGACAAACATCTTGTAGGAATATTCTGGAATTTTTAAGCGAGGAATGTGTGGCTAATTCACCACTAAGGCACAGTCCCCTGCGTGTGGGGAAAGCACAGCTGGTGCTTTTAGGGTCCTGCATCCATGGAAGTGAGGGCAGCTTGAGCCACGTGATGGTCCTGCAGCCTTCCAGCTGAGAATGGTGTCCCAGGAGCAGCCAGAAGTGACCTGGTGTCCTCAGCACAGGGAGGGCCTGGAGCTGCTGGAATGAGCCCAGGGGAGGCCATGGAGATGGCACGGAAAGGCTGGGAGAGCTGGGATTGTTCAGGCTGGAGAGGAGAAGCTCTGGGGTGACCTCACTGTGGCCTTGCAGGACCTGAAGGAGCTGCAGGAAACATGGAGAGAGACTTGGGACAAGGGGTGGAGTGCCAGGACACAGGGAATGGCTTCCCAGTGCCAGAGGGCAGGGCTGGATGGGATCTTGGGCAGGAATTGTTCCCTGGGAGGGTGGGCAGGCCCTGGCCCAGGGTGCCCAGAGCAGCTGTGGCTGCCCCTGGATCCCTGGCAGTGCCCAAGGCCAGGCTGGACACTGGGGCCTGGAGCAGCCTGGGACAGTGGGAGGTGTCCCTGCCGTGGCAGGGGTGGCACTGGATGAGCTCTGAGGTCCATTCCAGCCCAAACCATTCCATGGTTCTGCGATTCCAGTGGTGTTTTTTGCCGTGTCTCAGTTTTCACAGAATCATGGAATGCCCCACCTTGGCAGGGACCCACAGGAATTCCTGGCACAGGACCACCCCAAACTTTTGTGCTGCTCAAGCTGGTGTATCCCTAAACCCTTGCAGTCCTCCTCCAACTCTCCCAGCCATGCAGCACTTGCCCCAAACCCTCACACCACATTCCCACAGCATCCCACATTCCCAGCTTTCCCAGCCCCTGGGCTGTGCCCATAGCACCTGCATCGCTCCCAGAATGATTTCCAAACTCTCCTGGAATTTCCATCCTGCCATTCCACGTGTTGGCTGCACCCCCAAACGACAACCAGCCCTCCTCAAAGCAGGTTTGGGGCTGTCCACAGCTGTCGTTCCTGTTCCCAAATCCAGCTTGGGCACCTCTATTCCAAGTCCAGCCACGTTCAAGAGACAGGATTTGGGGTGAGAAAGGGGGAATTTGTCACAGAGTGGGGATTGAGAGCAGCCCACTCCTCAGCATCAAACAGCTGCCTTGGGGCCTTCCAGCACACATGGGCTGCTGTTATCCTCTGGGAGACTTTTTGGAAGTGGAGGCTCGTTAACATCAGGGCAGGCTGCAGCATCTGGCCACAAGAACATCAATTAGCTGCCTACCGAGCTCTGCAGCAGCAAACAAAGGCAGACTTGCAGCGCTCAGACCGAACGGGTTTGTGAGAGGAACCGGCTACGAGCTCAGGCAGTCGGTGCCAAGTCGGCTCTGTGCTCACCAGGTTTGCTACAAGAAACAGAGGAAATGGGGGTTTGGCTTTCTAACAGAGGAACATCCTTAGGGACCTAAAGAAAGGGGAAAAAACCCCCATTTCCTGTCTGCCACTTCAACTGAGGATGCAGAGCCGCTCTGGAGAGATCTTTTTTGCCTCGGAAAAAAGTGACGCTGCTGTACTTTACCCTTCCTTGAATCATTGCATCTTTCTGCACCCCGTTTCCAGTAGCTCTGCCTGGGGACAGCTCTGTTGAAGCTGCTGTGATTGGAAAGAATTCAAAAGGAAACACAGAGGAGTTCCACGGAAGCGGTGCTGTCATTCAGAAGCATTCCAGCAGCTGGGAGCACCTTGGAAACGTTCCTAGGCCTTGGGAGTTAGAGGCACCCAGAGCCATTTTTAAAAACAGGGGAACTACCCGAGGCGAAGAAAAACTGCAGCACAGGAGTGAGCTGAACCTGCTCCCAAAGAATTCCAGGATTTGAGTTGTTCCTCTCCACTGTCAGCAGAATAATGGGAACTCATCCCTGGAAGAGCTAAAATCCACGGCCAAAGCCTTGACTGGTGTCACTGACACCACTGCCACGGTTTAGGTGCTGAGCTCACCACACTTCACCCCTTCCTGCTCTCCAGTTCCTCTTGCTGGCACTGGGATTTTGGGGGGAAAGCAGAAAGCCATCCCAAAGGTAGAAAAAAGTGGGATTTTTGGGCGCTGGCTTGAAGCTAAGATAGATCAGCCCCCAGCTTTGAGATGCCCCAGAAATGTGGCCACAGTGGCATTTTAGAAGCTCTTCATTGCTAAGCATCATCATCATCCAGACTCACCAGGATGCATCAGCTTTTCCATAGGGTGCTTTGTCCATGCCACGGGACATTCCCATGATCAGGGCTTGGGACATCTGGATGACCAAGGGGATCAGCTGTCCCTCTGCCCAGCTGTTCAACATCTGCTGCCCAGGTGCTGCAGGAACAGCAAAGCCAGGGCCCTCGGGATGCAGCAGCTCGGGATGGCAGCTCCAGAATGCCCGGAGGGGCAGTGGCAGCTCCGGAATGCCCAGCTCATCCTGAGGTAGCCTGGAGCCAGCCCTGACCCTCACCTGCTCCCCACGGAGTTTCTGCCCAGGGAATATTGGACAAACGCTGCCAAACTGCTGATTTGGTAACATAAAAGAGCAGGAACAGCAGAGAATCGTGGAGAGAATCGTGGAATGGGTTGGGTTGGGAGGGGCCTTAAGGCTCATCTCATTCCCACCCCCTGCCATGGGCAGGGAACAACCTTCCCCACGTTGTTCCAAGCCCTGTCCAGCCTGGCACGGAGCACTTCAAACACCAATGGTGAGTCAAACTTCTGCTTCTCTTGTGGTTTTATGAATGCCTGATACCAAATTAAACCAAGGGGGTTAAATGAGGCTTTTAAATGAACTTACACCAGGTTTAACCCGGTGACCACAGAGCAAACTTGGCATCAGGTGCATGAACTTGCAGCCTGTTTCTTTTATAAACCAGCCTGGGTTTCTGTGAGGTCTCTCTGTGGGTTTCACATGGCAAATATCAACAGAAAGCTGTTTCTAAGCACAGTTCTGCAGTCAAATTCAATGAAATTTTGCTTAATCACACATAAGCCTGAAAGGATAAAAGCAAACCAGCCCCAGGCTGGCTGGGCAGGAACAGGCCAAACACCGAGAAGGATCTCGTCCAAGCAGGAATTGATTTGGGATGGACTAAAAGCCGCAGAGACCAAAGGGAGAGAATTAGTAAAAGCCAAAGCAAGCAGAAGGCAGTGGTGAGCAGCTCCCTGCCAGGGAGCAGGGACAGGCTCCCCGTGTGTGCACTGCCTGCAAGAGAACCACGGGAAGTTGTGAGCATGGAAACAAACCGGATCATCCGAGGGGATCCAGCAGCAGCAGCCCCGGGCTCACTGGGATCGTGGAGCTGAGGTAATGAGTGTAAGGACTAAAATCAACAGCAGTGACCTCACAAACACCCCTGGGATTAAATCAGGACCAGTGCTGCCATCCTGCAGCAGTTCCAGCTTTTCCACCTTAAAACATCCCTGCCTTGGGCTGCAACCAGTGTTCCCACTGTGGGGTGTGTGGGAAGGCATTCCCAAAGAACAGGGAGAAGGGGAGCAGTTTGCAGCTGTGTTTTCACAGTCTTGCAAGAAACCCTCAAAGTTCAGGGATCTGTGGAAAGAATCATGGAATGGTTTGGGTGGGAAGGGACCTCAAAGCCCACCCAGTGCCACCCCTGCCATGGCAGGGACACCTCCCACTGTCCCAGGCTGCTCCAAGCCCCAGTGTCCAGCCTGGCCTTGGGCACTGCCAGGGATCCAGGGGCAGCCACAGCTGCTCTGGGAATTCTATCCCAGCCCTTCCCCACCCTCCCAGGGAACAATTCCTGCCCAATATCCCATCCAGCCCTGCCCTCTATCCCCTGAAGCCATTCCCCCTTGGCCTGTCATTCCACACCCTCGGAAATAATCCCTCTCCATGTTTTCTGTGGGTTCCTTCAGGCACAAACCTCTCCCACCCTCTATCCCAGGATGAGATCCGGGGCTGCAGCCTGAGCCCACACTGGTGCTGGTGGAACAGAATTCCATGGGACATCCATGAGAAGCCTGATTCCCGCTTGGCTCCGGGCTGCCCTGGGGAAGCACATCCCGAGGTGTGGCTTGCAGCTGATGAGGAACTTTGGTTAATGTTACACCGCGGGGAACCTGTAACATTTGCTGTCTTCTCACTATAAAAAAAGAGAGGGAAAATTGACATTCCAGCATCTGATTGTGGCCCAGGCAGCTGAAATTTGACCGGATTTTTGACACGCTGAAGTTCCTGTGCCTGCTCCTTGCAGAGCTGCTGGAAAAATAGAGGTACTTTATTAACAACAACGCCGGCAGCCCTCGGAAATCCTCTTGGAAAAGGAGCTGTTTGGACACACGGAGATTCACTCCAGCCCCTTGCATCCAGGGGACACAGGCCAAGGATTTTAGGAGGATGTTGCTGTGCCTCAGCCAGCGAGGATGAGGGGGAATTTGAGCCAGCTCCTGAGGGAATCTGATGATGCAAGAGATGCAGCATTTCACTGGAAGCAGCCTGGCATGAAAAGCTGATGTCAAGGGCTGCAGGAAGCTTTTCCTGCTGATCCATGTGGGTCTGGACCTCTGCCCCCCGGAAGCCCCTTGCACCCTGCTCGTCCATCCAGCTCCAGCTTGTCCAAGCACTTGGCTGCTTCCAGGAACCGGGAGTTTGGCAAGACTCAGGCCGATGCTTTGGGCTTCTTCTTGTTTTCGTGGGAAGGAGAGGGGAGAGATTTTTTTCTTTCTCGTTACGGTTGTGCAGTTCAGCTCCTTTTGTTTCTCTCTCCCTGTAAATCGCAGTGATTTGGGGTAGAAGAGACTTCCCAGTCAGAAACTGAGGCATTTCACTAGGGAGACATTGAAGTTGGTGACGTTTATTGCCCAGCTAAACCTGGAGTTGTATATTCTGTGTAGTCCATATAGTCCAGGGATTTTCGGAATCACCTCCAGTTGCTGCCAGAACCTAAAAAAATGCACCCAAAAGCTTCATTTTGCTGTGGTTATAAAAATCTGGGCTGGCCAGTTGGATTTCTTCTAGAGGCCATGTACTTCAGAGTAGAGTTCTGAATTTATCAGGGGGAAAATGAGGGAAAAGGGACCTCAGAGCCCACCCAGTGCCACCCCTGCCATGGCAGGGACACCTCCCACTGTCCCAGGCTGCTCCCAGCCCCAGTGTCCAGCCTGGCCTTGGGCACTGCCAGGGATCCAGGGGCAGCCACAGCTGCTCTGGGCACCCTGGGCCAGGGCCTGCCCACCCTCAGAGCCAGGAATTCCTTCCCCATATCCCATCTAATTCTCCTCTCTTTTAGTTTGAACCCATTCCCCCGTGTCCTGTCACTACAGCACTTTTGCCTTTCATATTCAGATATAGCACAAAATAGTTTTTCCTTTATTTCCTGCCTCCCTGTTTGCCAAAACAAGAGAATTTGTAACTCCCTCTGCTTGGCCCAGAAGACAAAAGTGATAAAAGCAATGGAGTTTGGGTTGAATCCTTTTTTCCCAACAGGAAGTGACCGAATAATTTGCACTTTATTTAAAAAAAAATGAATAAAAAAGAGCAAAAGGGAAGGTTTTGATGGCTTCTATTCTACCTCACTTGATAATTAAGACCTCAGAGGTCTGAAGGACTTGAAGTTCGCTGCAATTTAGGATCACACAGCAGATTTGGCAGCTCTGGCCCAGACCTGAATTTGCTGAGGCAGCTCCCGCAGGATTTTTCCTGCCAGTAAAACACCTCCTCCTCTCCCAGCTCCTTCCCTCTGCAGCCCCACAAGATCAAAGGATAAGGAACAAATGGAACCATTTCTTTACAACTTCAAGGTGAACCTAATTCTCTGTAAAGCAGCACAGAGCAGTGAGGAGCTGCTCCTCCCCTGGTTTCTGCACCAGGAGCTGGAGGGATGAAGGGAGCGCATCCACACACGGCAGCAGGAGCTGGGAGGTGGCAAAACTCGGGTCAGATTTCAGGGAGTAAAGCAGGCTTGGAATTGCGGGCGTTTGCACTTCGGGGCGTCTCATCTCCAGCCAGGGTGAAATGAAGATCAAAAGATCCCTCTGTCGCTATAGGACACAAGAAAAGAGATGGACTTTTGCTAGGTTTAGCAGAAAGAGGAAAAGGAAAAAGTTTATTTTCATTTCTCCTACTTATAGGTTTCTCAATTCCACAAGGGACATGTCACTTCCTCTTCAATCCCACTGGAGAAAAGAGATGCTCGTCAAACTTTTCCCTCATCACAAAGAATGAAAAACAGAAAGGACAGTTAAGTAAACATTGGCCATTATTTACATGAAAGTGTGTGAAAATTTCTGATTCCAAGGTTACAACTCAGAAGATCAACAAAAAACAGGAAAACATCCCTCATCCCAGATTTTGGCTCAGGGTCAGCCCTGGGAGGGGACAGGTCTGGGTAAAACAGTTCTGAGGTCAATCCCTGCACTGGCAGGTTCAGGGAAGGTGGGAGGGGATGGACCACACCTTGGGGACCTGCTGTCCCAGGAGGAGAACGGCTGAGGCTCTGGCTAGTGGGGTACTGGAGGTACAGGACCTGCACGGGGAAAAAGCTGGATAAAGTGGAAAGAAAATGGGGAAAAAACCCCNACTTATATTATATATAAATAATTATTTATATTATATTATATATTTTATATATAAATAATTATTTATATATTATAGATATTATTCATTATTTATATTATCATTTACTTATTCATTTATTATTTATTTATTATTTAATCCCATTTATTCTGCAAGAAAAAGTCCTCTTCTTCCAGCCCAAACATGCTGTCAAGGACTTGGGAGTAACTTTTCTATTTTACAGCACTTGGGCTATGAAGAATTAAAGGGGAGCATCTTTAACCTGACACGTTACTGACAGAGTATTTCTGATAAAATATGTGTTCAGCGCGGGGAACTTGGATTATCAGCCTTCTTATGGAGTCTGATGCACTTCCACAGTCCCCAGGGAATATTTCCCTGCACCAGACACACTTACAGGCAGCAGGATGGAATGTGTTTGCCTTTCCATGTTAAAAATTCCCCCTGCCTGGCCAATTCCCGGCAGGGCTTTGTGTCCAGGTGCCATCCAAGCACCACTAACGGTGAACATTTGCAAGCACACTTCCCAGGACACAACATTCCAGCTCTGGGAAGGTCCACTGCCCTTCCCCGGCCTCACAGGGGGTTTTTCAGCACCTTGTAGTCGTGGTTTCCTACAGGACACGAGGCCAAAATCCAGATGGATCCAATTACCTGGAACCAGCCCCGGCGCTCTCCGATTCCCCTGGTTATTGTGGCGCTGCTCTGGGGAAGGGAAATGTGGAATTAACACACCCCACGCCGCTTCCGGGCCTGGAATATCCACCACGGGTCAATAGGATGGCCCTGGCAGCAAATCCAAGGTCATTCCCATCCGCTGGGAAGTCAGGGCAGGAGGTGGAGCAGCGAATCCAGAGGGAAAAGCCTTAAAAGCATCCCTGCTCCCCTCTGTTTGAAGCCCAGCACACACGGAGGGAGCAGCTAAACACAGGTTTAGCCCCTGTGGTGCTGTGTCCTGCTGCTCCAACGCTGTTGGAGTCAATGGGATATTCCTGCTGTTCCCAATCCCGGGATACTTCAGTGTCCTGGCACACCGGGCACTGGTGGGGTTTTGGAGCGTCTCTTTTAGGGCCTTAAAACACAGGTGGGAAAGAGCCAAATGCTGCCNAAAAAGCTGGATAAAGTGGAAAGAAAATGGGAAAAAGCCCCCTTGGTACTGATAAAAAGCATTGGAGTGTGAGAGGCAGAGAGCAGGAGAGGTGCTGGAGGTTGATTTTCTTGGCGACATCTGCTCCTGCCTCGCCTCAGCCGCTCTGGTCACAGCCTTCTGCCAGGAACACCCAAACCCCAGCCCCAAATCAGTCCCAGTCCCAGCCAATATTCCCAGGACAAGGGGAACCTCCATCAATAAGCCCAAAACCAGGCAATCCCTGACATTGCTCAGGTTCACACAAGGACTGCCTGGTACGGTGCAGTTTTTGGTCATGATTGAGCCCTTCCCATTTACCTTTATTCCCATTTATTTATTTACGATTTATGATTTATTATTTATTT
>VYXC01000691.1:26265-42157 GCA_013397175.1 Platysteira castanea
GCAGGAGGTGGAGCAGCGAATCCAGAGGGAAAAGCCTTAAAAGCAGCACTGCTCCCCTCTGTTTGAAGCCCAGCACACACGGAGGGAGCAGCTAAACACAGATTTAGCCCCTGTGGTGCTGTGTCCTGCTGCTCCAACGCTGCTGAGGTCAATGGGATATTCCTGCTGTTCCCAATCCCGGGATATTTCAGTGTCCTGGCACACCAGGCACTGGTGGGGTTTTGGAGCGTCTCTTTTAGGGCCTTAAAACACAGGTGGGAAAGAGCCAAGTGCTGCCACACCTGGAACATTTCGGACTGTGGGGGTTTTCCTGGTGCTGATACTCAGGAGAATTTGTGTTACCAACAGCAAGCATTAATCACAAAAAAAAAAAAAAAAATCAATCAAATTGAAGAAACAGCCCCAAAACAGGGAAAAATAGCTAAGATTTAATTAAATAAGAAATAACTTCTCGGTCAAAGGCATTCCCTGTGTGTGGTTTATGTTGCATCACCATCAGAGGATTGCACAGTCATGGAATGATTCGGGTGGGAAGGGATTGAAATCCCACCCAGTGCCACCCCTGCCATGGCAGGGACACCTCCCACTGTCCCAGGCTGCTCCCAGCCCCAGTGTCCAGCCTGGCCTTGGGCACTGCCAGGGATCCAGGGGCAGCCACAGCTGCTCTGGGCACCCTGGGCCAGGGCCTGCCCACCCTCCCAGGGAACAATTCCTTCCCAGTATTCCATCTAAATCCCTTTTTTTAACCTAAAACCATTCCCCCTTCTCCTGTTAACCAACTCCTAACTGGGTTACTTTGCCCATCTGCCTCTTGCTCACTGCTGATTCCCCTTTCTCACCCCTTCCACATTCCCGTCACTTTTAGGAACGGGTCATTATCCTGAGAAATCCAATATTTGATCCCAGATCTCTGCAGAGAGACGCTGACACAGTTTGGGATTATTTGACAGGGGAATGACATGTTTGCCATGGATAAAACAGGAAAAGTCGCTGCAAAAATCCTTTGGAAAAGCTCGTTCTGGTGAATCTGGGACCACAGTGAAGGAACTGGGGTCACTCCATGCTCCACATATCCGTGCATCAAACCCCAAACCTCCACAAACTCCAAAGGTAACTTCCCCTGAGGCCTTTTCCCCGAGTGGATCTCACTTGGCATCCTCTCAAAATCATCCTCAGCTTCCAATCCACAGCGGTGGGAAAAGAATTCCAGCCCCCTCCTCCTTCCACAGCCAGCAGCAGGAAAAAGGAAAAAATTCGGTATTTTAATGCGGAGTTTGTGCATTTCGTGATCCCCCTCTAGTGGCTTTTTTTGGGATAAAAACTTTTATCACTACGGATAAAAGTGAGGACACGCAGCCAGACCCTGGCAGTCCCCTCCTCTCTTAAAGGACTGGGACGTACAAAACCCAAGGATATTTCCCAAAGGAGATTAAAATGATTTGCAGTAGAAAAGGGTTCACAAAGCAGAAAGTCCACTCCTCTCAGTTAAGGGCAGCTCGCCCGAAATTTTCCACATCAGCACTTTGGTCCTGAATTCCCATTCCTTTTCCCCTTGGACACATTTTCCCTTGGCCTTGGCAGTCACCTTGTGGGGTTTCATAACTCCGTGACACACTTCCCCTGCCCCCATTCCCCAGGGAACCTTCCGGCTGCTTCTCCTGGGGGAAGGAGGACCTTGTTCCGAGCAGGAGAATCGGGTGTGAAACTTCCAGCTCTGGCTTTCCTCAGGGCAGGAAACTTGGCCCAGGGGTCTTCATAAATACAACACATTCATGTCCAGACTCCAGGAATAACCTCAGCACGGGTGAATTTGGATATAACCCCCCAAAACCCCCAAATCAGAGCTCATATCACGCTGGTTTGGAGAATTCTATTCTAATTTTTGAGCCTAATTTTTCCTCAGGCTTTACATTCACCAGGTGGCTTGAGGTCAATTGACTGCCTCGGTTTTATTGAGATGTCAAAATTCCTCAGAGTGGAAAGAAGGGATAACACAAGAAAGATTCCCGTGGGATAATATTTCCACGAGGAGAAACCACCAAAGGTCCAGGAAATGTCATCATTCCTCACAGAGGTGACACCTGAGACCAGGAGCCCGCACAGGATATTCCCAACTCCACAGGGAGGGAATGAACTGTTGGGTTCCACTCTCCATCAACCCAATGGGACTGTGGGATTTAATTATTTTTAAAAGCTGTCCCACTGCTTGGGTTATCCTGGTAGCCAGGTCTGACTGGAAAATCCTCCCAGTTCCCAAATCCCAGGGTGCAATTTCTCTGGGATGCAGCAGCTGTTGCTGGCTATGATCTTTGGGATATTAAGGGTTAAGTGATTTTCCCAGGAACAGTCTCTGGGAGCACAGCCTTTTCTGGCCTCCTCAACTCCAGCTTAAATTCTTGGCATCAGCTGGGGAATTCGGGGGCTGCTGCACTGGAATCCTGGCCCCACAATAAAGAAATCCCGGGGCTCACACGGAGCATCTGATGTCACCAAAGGAGGCTCCAAGAACTCCAGCACCCCAATATCATGGAGTGGTTTGGGTTGGAAGGACCTCAAAACCCATCCAGTGCCACCCCTGCCGTGGACAGGGACACCTGCCACTGTCCCAGGCTGCTCCAAGCCCCGTCCAGCCTGGCCTGGAGCTGAATTGGTTCATCCCAGAGTAGGTAAAAGCTGTTTGCACTGAGAGGTGCAGCCTGGGGGAGATCCTTCCATCCCATCCCATCCCATCCCATCCCATCCCATCCCATCCCATCCCATCCCATCCCATNCCCATCCCATCCCATCCCATCCCATCCCATCCCATCCTCTCTAAATCCGTGCACAGAAGCCTCTGGTCGTTTTTCCCGACCTTTTCCCACTGCCCCCATTCCCACTGATCTGGTTTTATCCCATACGAGGTTTTCCTCTCTGGTTTTTGCTGGTGCTGATGTTGGAAGTGACAGAACTGCTCCAGTTTCCCCCCCTTTCACTCTGCCTCCGCTGTGGATTTATTCCAGTTCCCTGACACAGGACAGGGAAGCAAATTATCCCACTCCACCATTTGGGGCACTCAGTTCCAGGCTATCCTGCACAATCTTAATTAGACCTGGTTTCGCTGGCACAAAATCCCCTTTTTGGCCAGGCTAAATTTATTCCACAGCACTCCTCAATCTATTCAGCTCTTGCTAAACCCCCTCATCCCCTGTCCCTTCCATCGCTGCGCTTTGTGAAGGATCAATTCCATCTCAGAGATGGAAAATTTACCTCAGTTCTGACTCCTGTAATTTCACAGAGGAACCGATGCAGTGATTCTCTTGTGGGAAGGAAAAGCAATTCTGCCTTGATTGCGATAGCTCCTTCCAAATGTATTTTCATTTCTAATTTATGGCCTCTTTTGTGTCTTTCATACCTGTGGTTCCATTTTTAAAATGGTGTCAATTCTGACGGAATCTGTCCATTTCTTTTGGGATGAGCTGAGATTCCAAAATAACACAGGATTCACTATAAAGTGCAGCACCAAACCTGAGGAGAGCGGGAAGAAACAAGTGTGAGATAGAGTCAGGACATGGAATATCTGGGGTGATTTCCAATTGGATGGATCTAGGGAATTCTGCCACATCCATTCCTGGCAAAGGTGCTGCGAGCAGGGTCACGGAACCCCGGATTAGTTCGGGTTGGAAGGGAAATAAAAGCTCATGTGATTCCACTGGAGACACTTTCCACTATCCCAGGTTGCTCCAAGCCCCATCCAAGTGATGAAATCCAGGGAGAATTATCCTAAAAACCAGTTAGGAAAGAGGTTCCAGCCCCGCTTTGCAGCAGATATGGAAGAAGGGGATGAACAAAAGGAATCCCCTGGTTCAATGCCACAACAGAAAGGGAGAACACCCTTATCTTCTCCCTTATCCTGGAGATCTGGAGCGATTTCCAAAGTGTCCCACCACTTTCTTGGAGTGGAATTAACTCCTTTAAATGGCTTTTTAAACGACTCGGCCCCACACCTTCGTGATCAAGGGTGTGTAATTGCCAGGTAAAAAGGCAGAAAGCCCAGGCTTAAATAATTGCTGGATCGTAAAGCTGAGGATTTAATTCCTGCTGCAGGAGTGGGAAAGTGCCTCTCTGGGAACCTGGAACTGCCCTCAGAGGCTTCAGCCATCCCACTGATCAAGGGCTGGTCACACCCACACCCCCGATAAGGAGCTGCCCTTATCAGTGAGCAGTTGCCACCTTTTCCCCGAGATCAAGGGAGATTCTCTCTTTCGTGGAGGAGCTGTGAAAACGAGACCAAGGACTTAGCCACACAAGATGTTCCCAGCAGGAAAACCAGTGGATGTTCCGGTGGGAGAATGTCCAGCAGCACCACGCAGGTGGAGCTTGGACCTTTCCCACCGCCACAGCCTGGACATGTCTGTGACCTCCTGAGTAAACCCGGTCAGATCCTGCTCTTTGTTCCCAGTGAACTCTGTCCTGTGGGACAGGATGGCCCCAAAAAAGCCTCTCCTTGCCTGCCCTGGATTCCTGAGCACCTGGAGGGTTCCTCCTCCCCTCCTCACCCGCAGCAAAGCTACAAGAGGAGAGATCTCTTCATGTGCACATCACACAGTGAGGATCCTCTGCTTGCTCTCCAGTCCTGGATTTTCCATCCAGATGCTGTCCTGAAAATAGCACCAAACGATTTAGGAATGGTATTTTTACAGTGTAGATTTGCTGTGTGCTTTTTTTACCAAAACACGCGTTATACAAATGCCCACATTCACCAGCACAATCCCAGCACAGTGCAATTCTGCTGATTAATGTGTGCACTGAGGGAAAAATCATGGAATTCCAGAATGCTTTGGTTGGACAGGGCCTTCAAGATAATCTCATTCCAGTACCTGCCCACCTCCCACTGTCCCAGGCTGCTCCCAGCCCCAGTGTCCAGCCTGGCCTTGGGCACTGCCAGGGATCCAGGGGCAGCCACAGCTGCTCTGGGCACCCTGGGCCAGGGCCTGCCCACCCTCCCAGGGAACAATTCCTGCCCAAGATCCCATCTAAATTTCCCCTTTGTTTGAACCCACTCCCTGTGTCCTGTCCCTCCAGCCTCCTCTTTCAACTCCTTTTTTTCTGCTCTACTCTGGATTTGGCACCCCATGAAATGCCCTTTCCCCTGCCTTTAATTAAGTGCAGTGAATGATTTCGCAGCCCTGCTCCTAAAAGTTGATTGTCTTGATTAAATTCCTGACCCCATCAGGACAAATTTGATATTTGCTTTGCAGGAATTATTTCTCCCCAGATGCCTTTGATTTGGTGTTAATTGTGTTGTCTTCAATCTCTCACTGATTGTGTCTGCCCAGATCCTTCCAGTCTCCAGGCCAAAGGGGCCTGCTCAGCTTTTAAAATTTTAATATTTTCCTCAAAAACTGCTTCAGTGGGGTAAAATTTAACAGAGATCAGTCTGAGCGAGTTGTGCCGCGGGAATATTAAGGAAAATCTCTTCACTGGAAGGGTGGTCAAGCCCTGGAAAAAGGCTGCTCAAGGAATCAGAGCCCCCATCCCTGGAGATGTTCAAGAATTTGTGGATGTGGCCCTTGGGGACATGGTTTAGTGGTGGCCCTGGCAGTGCTGGCTGATCTTGGAGATTTTTCCCATCCTTAACAATATTCTATGATATAATTTTCCTTTAAATTTGCAAACCCAAGGAGACACGGCTTCAACCTGTCGCTCCTTTATTTTCTCTAAATAATGCAAAAATCACCCTGCCAAAAATCTATCGATAAAATTCCCCACCTGAAAAAAAGGGATGAGTAAGTTTAAGGTGTGTGAAGGTGCTCCGAAAATGGAAAACTAATGATACGCAGCCAGAGCAGAGCCAAGGGGCAAGAACAGGTCAGTGGTGGTAAAGATAATTCTGGTTTTACAGCTCCCATCTCTTTATATAACCCTGAATCCTCACATCGAGTGTAAGAAATGCCCTGTAAGTAAGAAAATACAGCAGGATTTAGTGGCAGCAGAGCCAAGATGTGGAGATTTGGGGCTGGGCTGTAATTCTTTAAAGTCAGGAGCAAGACTTCCACGGAATAAACATCCAAACATTATCAAGATCTTGGAAAAAAATAGCAGGATTTAGGGACAAAGCCCTCTTACTTCTGTTTTTTCCCTGAGACCCTTTTTTTTTTTAAAAAGGAGAAATGTTTAATCTCAACTGAACTTTAAAAATGAACTATTTGGAAATATTTAGCACCCCTCATTAGCATAACGATCTCTTCCATTATTGCAATCAAAATCTTCCTCCTCCTGGGAAATAAGGGAGAGAATTCCTTGGGAAATACTGCAGACACTGGGATTTTCTACAGGAAAAAGTGGGCAAAGCTGCTCTCTTTGGTATTTTCCATTTCTTTTATGGCTGCACTCTTTTATGGAGTACAAAACCCCTGTGGAGAGATGGAAACTGGAGACTCAGGAGTTAAGGAAGGGCAGTGAAAATACCCCAGAATATCCAGCTGCAGATCCCATAAAGCTTCTGTGGATGCCAGCGTTATTCCCAAGTGGATTCCTCTGACACATCATGGATATTCTCCTTTGCAGTATTTTTTTTTCTGACTCTGCGAAAGGAAAAGTCGCTTTATTTATTTGCTCATCACTGTTATTTTGTAAAAATTGACCTTTTTAAGCTTTGCGGTAAAAAAAGGAGAAACTCCTTAAAGTTCTGGCGCTTCAGAGGAAATGAAAGGCACAGGAAAGGCAAAAAGCAGAGCAGGACGCTGCTTGTTTGTAATGAACCCACTCATTTGACCATCTGACCACTCCTTTTATGGAGAAATCCAAGGTTTTTCCCATGGCTGCTTTTGGGACTGGTCAAAAATAGGCCTCACTTTTGCCTTGCGAGTCAATTATAAATATCTGTGGCAGAATGGAAATCTTTACTGAAAAATCCTCCCCCAGAAAAAAAGAAATGTTGCAACTTCCCACCACATTTTAGGCTTTTTTCTTACCTTAATTGTGTTAATGTTCGTTTAATTATTAAAAAAAAATAAATAAAGCAACGGTTTTCTAAATATAAATCCCTCAGGATTGCCTGGGCTGGTTATTGCAGAGTTTTGAGAGGGTTTCGAGCTCTTTCCTGCTTTTTTCCTGTCCTGTGCTGACATCTTCTGGGCCCTGCTCAGACTGCACAAACCCCTCCTGGAGACACCGGGGAGGGAGAGCCCAGAAACTCCCAGTTCTGGCCAGTCAGAGACTTCTGAAAAAATCCCACTCTTTGGTTTTCCCACCAGGATTACTCTCCTTGGAGCTTTCCTGCCTGGCCCAGCAAATCCCCGCTCTGTTCCCAAAAACTCACTGGCTTTCCTGGTTTTACTTTGCACATTGGGATGGAAAAGGAGGGTGAGGGGGGTGAGTCACTCCTCAGCTTCCCAATTCCCTGCACCTTGATCCTTGTTGCTTCCTCAGCTTCCCAAACTGGCTGTATCCCCAGAAAAAGCCTGGTTTGGGATCGTTTGGGGGTTTTTAAAAGAAAACCAGCAATGTCCTGGCCATGCATTTTCACCTTGGAGGAATAAAAATGATCAGTATTTATTCCATAATGCAAATCTTTACCAAAAATACCCAAACAAACCCACTAAACATGGGAATATCTGAGACACCCACCCCAAGCTGTGGCCTGAAGAGCTTTTCAGGCATGTCCAGGTGAGGATGGAAACTCTTGGATCAAACCAGGTGGGATGTGGGCATCGAGCTCTTGCTCAGAGCACCTCACACATAGCCTGGGGAGGCATGGGGAGGTAACATTAGAAATTAGGAATTAGACCTTCATCTCTCCTGGAAGAGCTCTTGGAAGAGCTCCTGAAAGAGATCTTGGAAGAATTCCTGGAAGAACTCCCGAAAAAGCTCCTGAAAGAGTTCCTGAGAGTTCCTGGAAGAGCTCCTGAAAGAGATCCTGGAAGAGGTCCTGAGTGAGTTATTGAATGAGCTCCTGAAAGAAATCCTGAAAGAGCTCCTGAAAAAGCTCCTCAAAGAGATCCTGGAGGTGCTCCTGAAAGTTCTCCTGGAAGAGCTCCTGAGAGAGTTCCTGAAAAAGCTCTTCCAGGAGGTATGAAGATCTGACTCCTAATTTCTAATGTTACCTCCCCATGCCTCCCCAGGCTATGTGTGAGGTGCTCTGAGCAAGAGCTCGATGCCCACATCCCACCTGGTTTGATCCAAGAGTTTCCATCCTCACCTGGATGTGCCTTGCAGCTGAATTTTGGACACTGGCCCACAGCTGGGGCACACAGGGGTCCCCCAGCATGTGCCAGCACCAAACCTGACCTCCAGGCAGTGTCACACCTGTCCTGGGTCCCCAACTCCTCCCTCAATGCTCAAGTGGCTCTGGAAACATTGCCCCTTGAAGGACACTGGGCTCTCGGTGTCACGGCCTCCTCGCAGGGGTCTGGGCCCTTCCACGTGTCACACAGGCCCTGAAAATGTCACCTGACGGGATCCTGAGCTGTCTTTGGGCTCGTGTGCCCCAGGAAAACACATTCTGCCTCTCGAAATCCCAACCAGCTGCTTCCTGAGGCTCCTGCCCTGCAGGGTCACATTTGGGAGCAGGAGGTTTTGCAGGAGCATTTCAGAGCTGACGATGGAGAAGGAATTATTGCAAGGGCCTGGAGAGACAGGACAAGGGGGAATGGATTCAAACTGAAAGAGAGCAGGGAGAGATGGGATATTGGGAAGGAATTGTTCCCTGGCAGGGTGAGCAGGCCCTGGCCCAGGGTGCCCAGAGCAGCTGTGGCTGCCCCTGGATCCCTGGCAGTGCCCAAGGCCAGGCTGGACACTGGGGCTTGGAGCAGCCTGGGACAGTGGGAGGTGTCCCTGCCATGGCAGGGGTGGCACTGGGTGGGCTTTGAGGTCCCTTCCCAGCCAAACCATTCAATGATTCCATGATTTCCACGATTTTACCTCTCTTTTTGGGAATGGACCTCTTGGAGTAACTCCTCGCCCAGCTCTCATCTGCTGCAGCCTCTAGAAAATGGACTGGAACAATGCAAACACAGAGGTGAGGAACTTGGGGTGTTTTTTAGGAAATCCGCACAACTTTCAGCACCTTCCCCTTTAATTCCCTTAGCACAGGGAGGAGCCTTGGTGGCACAGGGAAATTCAGCCATTATGGGAAAAGTGGTTCTGAGTGCTGCTGGCTTGGATACGAGGTGTGTCACAGAAAAAGGATGGCACTGAGTTATTTAGGTCGGACAAGACCTCCAAGGAAGGAAGGAAGGAAAGAAGGAAGGAAGAGTTCTTCCTTAGGAAGGAAGGAAGGAAGGAAGAGTTCTTCCTCAAAGAAGAGGGGAATTCTCTTTATCAGCCCAAACCCTAATTCAGCTCCAGTAAAAACAGGCCGGAACACACATGAAAGCTCCATGGCTGGAGCCCCAGGAGCGGCTGAGGGAGCTGGGNTGGTTCTGAGTGCTGCTGGCTTGGATACGAGGTGTGTCACAGAAAAAGGATGGCACTGAGTTATTTAGGTCGGACAAGACCTCCAAGGAAGGAAGGAAGGAAAGAAGGAAGGAAGAGTTCTTCCTTAGGAAGGAAGGAAGGAAGGAAGAGTTCTTCCTCAAAGAAGAGGGGAATTCTCTTTATCAGCCCAAACCCTAATTCAGCTCCAGTAANGTGGGGTCTGGGAGGTTTTTCAGTGCTCTGAGGGCTGTGAGGGCTGTAGGACCTCTGTGGCTCTGGGGTCTCTCAGGGCTCTGGTGGCTATGAGGGCTCTGGGGGCTGTGAGGGCTGTAGGGGCTTTGAGGACTATGGGGTCTGGGAGGTTTTTTCGTGCTCTCAGAGGTTTGGGGACTGTGAGGGCTACAGGGGGTGGGAGGGCTGTGTAGTCTGTGAGGGCTGAGATGGGTCTGGCGGCTCTGAGGGCTATGGGGTCTGTATGGCCTATGGGGTCTGTAAGGCCTGTGGGGTCTGTATGGCCTATGGGGTCTGTAAGGCCTGTGGGGTCTGTATGGCCTATGGGGTCTGTAAGGCCTGTGGGGGTTTTGANGGTTGCTAGGAGAGTTATGGGAGTTGTGAGGGCAGTGGGGTCTGTGAAGGCTGGGATGGGCCTGGGTGCTATGGGGACTGTGAGGGCTATAGCGTCTGTGAGGGTTATGGGGTTTGTGAGGGCTCTGGGGTCTCTCAAGGTTCTGGTGGCTATGAGGGATGTGGCACCAGTGAGGGCTATGGGGTCTGTAAGGGCTGTGGGGGCTTTGAAGGCTCTGGTGGCTATGAGGGCTATAGGGTCTGTGAGGGCAGCAGTGGGGTCTGTGAGGGCTATGGGGTCTCTCAGGGCTCTGGTAGCTATGAAGGCTATGGGGTCAGTGAGGGCTCTGGGGGCTGTGAGGGCTATGGGGTCAGTGAGGGACAGTGAGGGCTGTGGAGTCTTCGAGGGCTGTGAGGTCTGTGGGGACTTTGGGGGCTGTGAGGTCTTTGAGGGCTCTGTGAGGGCTGTGGGATCAGAGATGGGTCTGGGGGCTGTGAGGGCTTTTGGGGCAGTGGGGACTGTGAGGGGTGATGTAGCTACGGGGGCTCTGAGTACTGGATTTTAGGGACAATTTCTTCACTGGAAGGATAGTCAGGCCTTGGGACAGGCTGCCCAGGGAAGTGGGGGACTCATCCTTCCTGGAAATGTTCAAAAGCTCTTGGATGTGGCACCTGGGGACAAGGGTGAGTGGTGAACACGGCGGTGCTGGGGAATGGTTGGACTCGGTGATCTCAGAGGGCTTTTCCAACCTCAAGGATTCTATGATTGTGACTTTTTTCCTCTTCCCCACTTCAGCTTTTCAGAATGGAGGAAAATCCCTCAAAACCTCTTTTCTCCCTGCTCCAGTACCACATTTCACAGAGGCTGTGATGCAGCCCCAGCTGAAGAGGCCCTGGCACAGATTTCCAGAGAAGCTCCATCCCTGGCAGTGCCCAAGGCCGGGTTGGATGAGGCTTGGAGCAGCCTGGGACAGTGGAAGGTGTCCCTGCCCATGGCAGGGGGTGGAACGCGATGATTTTTGAGGTCGCTTCCATCCCAAATGGGGAAGAATCTCTGATTTAACTTGCAGGGCAGGTGGGGAAAATTAAAGCAGGTAAAAAATCCCAGCGATGCTTTCCTGGCCGGGGCCACAAGGGGGACTCTCCTACAACTTTATAGGGGAAAAAGGATTTCAAGGCAGAGGGAGAAGAGGAATAAATCAGTTCTACAGCTGAATGTGCCAAGCCCACTTTTGGCTTTAAGTTCTTAATCTTTTAATCTGCGAAATTCATTAGCAGGTATCGGTTTGCCTTCATGTCCAGCTGCTGCTCTGGCTCCTTTCAGCTCCTGGTTTGATGCTGCAAATTGTGTGTTGCAAACATCCTGTTAATTTTTATTAATGAATATAGGAGGCTTGGTTGCTCTACTTCAGATAACAATCACAAACACAACCCCGGCCATTCCTAGATTCTGTGTTATGTGACCCGCTCTGAGCAGATCCCAGGGCTGGCAGCACCTGGCCAAGGCACACCAGGTGTGGGCAGTGGTGGGGGTTGCAGAGGGTCACAAGATGGGCTGGGATTTGGGCAGAAGGGCAGGAAAAAGGGAAAACAACATGGAAAAGTGCTGGGAGGGAGGGAGGAAAGAGGTGCATGGCCAGTGCTGGTCAAATTCAGCCACCTAGGGAGTCACATCATGCATTAAAAATGGCCAGAAGAAGAACAAAAGCACCATTTGAGGTTTTTATTAGCCTTACCATATTTTACTGTGGTTTTCCGTACTTCTTACTAACACCTGGCTGCCTTGAAATCTCGATACAAACATCTCTCTCTACCCCCAGACATGGCACACATTGAAATCATTCGGGGTTCTCAGATGTGACCCTGAAAATCAAGAGTTAAAACACAAGCCTTGTTCCCTTTAACTCGTAGGAAGTGAGTATAAAAGGCAGAATAGCTCTCGATTTCTGGGGAGTTAATATAATGGCCAATAAGTATCACCCTGAATTCCCTGTACAGTGCAGAAGAAACCCTGAGTATCTCAAATTGAAACTCAGCTATTGTGCAACTTCATTTAGTGGGAGGTTGTGGGTTTGTGGTGAGAGTCACGACTAAAAGGAAACTGAGAATGAGCTGCCAATTCCCACAAAAGTGGAGGTGACCTCGCAGTTCCTTTAAAAGCGTCTCCAAAGCAGAGACATTATCATTCTAATTAGGACTTCCTTTTAGTGGGGAGAAAATTGGTATTGCACTGCTGCCATAATTCTCATTATAAGTGAGCAAATAATTGTTCCTACTCGACACATTAAATTCCTATTATATCTTCAAAACATTATCTAAACCCAAAAGTCAGAGGTTTTTTTCTGCTGGAGGCCAGTGCTTGAATTGTTCTGCCAGGAAAAGTGCAACAGTGACGGGCACGTCACACCTCACGGCAGATGCACACATCAGACAACAGAGACTGCTCTTCTCCTCTAGTGATCCTTTTTCAGGTCCCAGCTCTGTGTGACAGCAGGAAAAGAATTTGCACCAGGAGCAAAGGAAGTATTAGGATTCCACAGGATCCCAGACTGGGCCAGGCTGCAGGGAGCACAGCGGGCACAGCTGGTGGCAGCTCCCTGCTCCAGCAGGGCCATCCCAGAGCCCCGGGCACAGCCCTGTGTGCACACAGCTCTGGAACAGCCCCAGCCAGGAGAGCCCACAGCCTCTGTGCACACTCTGCTCGGGGCCGGGCACTGCCCAGGGCAGAAGTTGTGCCTCCTGTGCAGGGCAATCGCTGCCATCGGGCCCTGCCCGTGGCTCTGGGGCCATTGCTGGGCCCCGCAGCAGAGCCCGGGCCCTGCTCGGAGCCCTCCCTGCAGCCAGGGACAGCCAGGGCTGAGGGCCCCTCTGGGCTGGGGCTCCTCTCGAGGCTGCCCAGCCCCAGCTCCCTCAGCCTTTGCTGGGCACGGAGATGCTCCCGGCCCTTGCTCAGCCCCGCAGCCTCCGCTGGCCCCGCTCCAGCAGCTCCCTGGCCCTGCTGTGCTGAGGAGCCCCGAGCTGGGCACGGCCCTGCAGAGGTGCCCCCGGGGCTGGGCACAGGGGCAGGATCCCTCCCTGCCCTGCTGGGAATGCTCTTCCTGCTGCCCCGGGATCCCATTGGCCTCCTCGGCCCCGGGACACTCTGCTGCCTCAGGGACAGCTCGGTGTCCCCCAGCACCCCCTGGATGAGATTTTCCTCATCCATCCCTCTGCCACCCACTCCACACTGACATCAGGCATCCCCAGGACACTTCAGGAATCATGGAATAACCTGGCTGCCCATCTGCTTGTGACCAGCTGCAGGGGCAACAGCTGAATTCTCTTCCTCAGAGGCCACAGAAGCATCTCTTTGCTTCACCCTTCCCTCTATCCAGCTGTCAACTTTCCTGCAGCTTGTGGAAAATTAATCAATTTGCAGACTGCAAATCCTCCTTCAAATCTGGATGAAATTGGGCATTTGGTTCAGAAATTATTCTGAATTGTCCTGGCAGGTGGGTGGACACTGCACCCAACTCAGTGCTGTTTCCACAGGAAATAAACCTGGAAGCAGGAGTGTAGTGAGAACACTGTTGAAAAATAGAGGTCCTCAAGCCTTAGGAGAGCTAATTAGTATCTCACACCTGCTGGAGAACTAATTACTGATGGGCTAATTCTGACCAGGCACCTGGGAAGTGCCGGTGATGGAAGCACAGTGAGGTTGTGGTGCTGCAGGGCAGGGCAGGAGTGCTTCCCACAGGATCCATGGCTGTGGATCACAGGGCTCTGCCAAGTGCTACGAGCCTGGTCCAACCTGGAAACAAAGCACTCACTCATGAAAAGAACTTGAATTTTCGAATTTCTGGGTTTTTTCAGGCTGCCTTTGGGATTTCAAGTTAATGAGAAATGAAATCTGAGATTTTTGGGGCTGTCTGAATGATCTGTGTGGGTTCCTTCCAGCTCAGGACCTATGAAGAAATAGTTTTGCTTGGTTGGTTTGGGAGATTTCAGTGATCCTGTAAGATCTACATGAACCCTCTTTTCCCTGGATTCAGCCAGGAAGAGCCTGGAAACTTTTTTTTTAACCAAGACTGCGAACCAGACCCTTCTTTCCCCAAACCTTTTTCAGAAGATAATCCTGCAGCATTTGTTCTAATGTAGAGTAGGAGAGAGAACCGTGTTCAGTTTGGGACTTGTATTTTCCTCTTCAGTCCAGCCACACAGAAATCCTGTAAATAAAATCTCCCCAAGACCTCCTACCTGACCAGACCTTTTATTGTATCATTTCTGTAAAAACCAAACATTTTGGGGAAAAACCATCCTAGAAAGATGGAGAGGGATTAAACACCAGCTGTATTCCCACTGCTGCTGTTTATGGAAACGGGCAGATGTGCCAGAGGAGGCTGGGAATCCCAGAATCCCAGGATGGTTCAGGTGGGAACAGACCTTAAAGCTCGTCTCCTTCCACCCTAGGGACAGGGACACCATCCACTATCCCAGGTTGTTCCAAGCCCCATCCAACCCAGCCTTGGGCACTTCTAAATATGCTCTATTTTTACAAATTTTTGGGCAATAAAATCTAATAAATATACGAGCTCAGCTAAGTGCAAAGGTGCAGCTGCCACGGCCGAGTGGGGGTAGCTTTTCCAAATTCCAGATCTCCTTCTGCTGATTTTTTTTTTACCATTTTTTTGGTAAAAAATTGTCTAATAAAGGGCAGAGCCTTGATATTTGAGGTATCTTGATGCCTGGCGAGTTGCTCCTGAATGTCACAGGTGACAGATCTGCCCTCAAATCCTGCCTGAGGGAGCTTCCTGCTTTGGCACAGAGGAAAAGGGTGGGGATCGGCCAATTAAAACCCAGCCCTCTCCCAGAATTCCATAAACCAGTGCTGGATGTGTTTCTCAGGGGCTGGGTTTGTGCTGTGGGGGCCGAGGCCGAGCTGTCACCTGCAGCTGGCTCAGCTGAGCACCCAAGCACAGCTCCAGGCTTCCCTGCAGGTCATACCCAGAGATGCAGGGATTCCTTTGGGAGCGGGGTAGAGCTCACCAGGGCGCTGGGAATCCTTGATTCCCATCCTTCCCAGCTTCTCCTACCTTCCTTCTTCTCACCCACTTCCCCTGCTAACTTTTTTTCCTTTCCTTAGGGACTACTGTTCCTCCCTCCCAACCCAAACCGCTCCGTGATCCCGTGTTGGATCCCGTGTTGTTTCCCATGGAGGCTGAACCAGCAGGTGAATCAATGTTTGTTAACAATCCGGGCGGAAATCATCTCCACACCCCTCCTTCTAAATTCCTGGAGGGCAAATCATGCTGGAAGGAAGCACAGGAATCCAGGTGACATGTCCTGCGGGATTTCACTGCCTAAACCCCAGCAGCTTTGCTGTCTATTCCTTTCATCCTCTCCCTTTAACAATCACGTGTTAATTTGAGGACTCCCAGGTTACTGGGAAGGCTGGGAAGCTGTGCCGGGACCAGAGCAGCTCCTCAAATCACCCTGACCTCCCAGTTTGTGGAGCACTTTGCCCCCTGCGACCCCAAACTCCTTTGGCCCAGGGAGCTCTTCAGCCGCCTGCCCCTGGCAGCGGAGCGGGAACGGAGCTCCGGGTTTGGGGGGAGCTGCACCTCGTGCCTGGGCTGCTCCTTCCTCCTGCCCCAAGGAGACACAGCCCGTGTGTAACCAGGGAGAGTGTAACCATCCCGCATTCCCAGGGAGAGGTGGTGTAGCCAGCGCTCTCTGCACGCTCCCAGGAGGAGGAGGACGATGCTGGGTGTGTGGGGAAGGGCAGGAAAGCAGCAAATCCCCTCCAGGCACGCCAGGGCAGGGCTGGTCCACGAGCCTGGGCTGTCATTTGTCATCCTGGCAGCTTCGTTAGCCCCGGCAGCACAATGCCCAGCGTGGCACCCGTGTGTGTCCCCGTCCCTGTGATCCCCATCCCTGCCTTCCCCAGCCACCT